>JAOBYK011198638.1:0-22204 GCA_025434845.1 Phenganax subtilis | reverse complement strand
ATATTTTTGTTCTTACATTCTTAGGAACGATACCCACTAGCTTATCATAAAAAATATTTAACGCATTGTACATTCTATTAATCGGATTCGAAAAAGGACGCAAAGCATCCGCTACGCGATTTTTTATAGTTCTTATGAAGGGTTCTCTAATTGCGGAGGAGGAGGAACCTCCTCTGGTGAAATATTTTACTTTTTAATCGTCTTTGTAAAATATTCTCCAATTGGCGGCGGAGAAGGAACCCTACGAGGTGTAGATTCTTTTAATCTTTCTTGAAAGGATGTCTTAGAATATTTTGAAACCGAACGCAAAGCGGGCGCAAGACGCCGCATCGCCGATGCTTTGACATTATTATCCCTATGGGCGATCAAAGATCGCTCTAATTTTTTAAGAGTACCTCTATCTTTTTTGAAACTTAGACTTTCTCATATCATAGGCTAATTTTCTAATAACGTCCTTTTTTGCTTGTGGAATCTTAATATTTTCTAAAAAATTCTTCTGAACCTCCGCTGGTAAAATATTTTGTTTCTTAATCGTCTTTGAAAAATATTCTCTAATTGGCGGAGGAGGAGGAACCCCCACTGATGAAATATTTTGCTTTTTAATTCTCTTTGAAAAATATTCTCTAATTGGGGGCGGAGGAGGAGCCTTTGGAATTTATGAACTCATAGCTTCCTTATTATTAGAATTTTTCCGATAAATCAAATTTCACGGATTCATAGCTTCTTTATTATTAGAATTTTTTTGATAAATCAAATCACACAAATTCATAGGCGTATTAACATTTACCAAATAATTTTTAACATTATTTAGATCCATAGGCGTATTAGCATTTTCCAGAAATTTTTTAGAAATCGATTTTTTAAAATTACTTAGATCCATGGACTTATTAGCATTTTCCAGAAATTTTTTAATGTTACTTCGAGCATTTGAAAAAAAGTGGCCAGAACAGACGCCATAAAAAAGGCGAGGCTCAACTCATTAAACATGCATAATAGTAGCTTATACTAATCGCAAAAATGGAGGCTAGCACTTTTTTGTAATAGTAAAATATACTAATTGAGAAAAAAAAGGGCGTGGCCCAGCTCATTAAATGTGCATAATAGTAGCTTATACTAATCGCGAAAATGGGGGCCAGCACTTTTTTTTCCTTCTTTATTCGTTACCACGCCTTTTTTTGTAATAGTAAAATATACTAATTGAGAAAAATAGTGTGCCAGAACGTACAAACCCACCCTACTATTGAAGTTCATGAGCAGTTAGCACGGAAGGTTAGCTAGGAAAAATGTTTTATAAAACAATATGAACCATGCATATATTGAAAAACTGTCATTTACCTGGACGTGGAACCCAGTCCATGGCCCACACTGACCCACCGACATTGAAAGTAATACTCCACAGACCTCCAACTACAAACGAAGTATTCCCTTAAGTATTTACGACTTTTAACACTAAGGCCTGCTTCAAACGTCGCGCTACTGCCGTACCATGATAATTTAGCTGAATCCTCTTATTAAATTATCGATTGCTTTCAAGGTATTGGACACGGCAGTAGAGCGACGTTTGAAATGGCCTTTAGTCGCCGAAGGCAAAGTGATTCTAAGTCGATGAGCCGAAGGCAAAGTGAATATAAGCTTAAAATCACCGAGTCTGAGGGGACTAATTGTTTTGTATAAATTCCCAAGTGTTTACAAATAATGATTTACGAGCTTTATAAAAATCACTTCGAATCCACAACAAATAGTTTCTTTACTTAAACTATAAATGACTGCCTTCTCTGCGATGCATGGCGATGAAGCCTGTTGTTTTGCAATTGAAGGCACGTAAAGTCTAATGTTTCACCTTGAAGTATTTTTAAGGCATATTTTGAAGTTTGTTTGTTTTTTTTTAGAATGCAATATTCTTTAATTTGGGCAGGTTCTCTTCTGAACAAGTAGCCCTTTTAAAAACACAAAAAATCCAAAAAAGCAATAGCCCGGCACTGACCAATAACTAACACTTCAGTGACTGTGAATCATACCGATCAGAAATTGTATCATCATCCCCTAGCTGGAGTGCCAAAATATTGGGTCATGAGTTGCAACTACTAGCTAAGTTGAATTCATTTTAAGAAAGCAGGGACCGGCTGTTCAGAGCTGGGTTAGCGTTAAATCTGGGTTAATATTTAACCAGCTGTTTGGTTTGTGCATTTCTGTACGTCCATTGTTTCAATAACATAGGCTTCTGTTTACACAGATTAGCTTTGTGGAAAAATTTTGTCAAGTTAGTAAACAAGCGGGTTAAAAATTTTGCTTCAAACTTTTCGTTAACCCAGGATTAACGCTAACTTAGCTTTGAACAACAGGCCCCATGCAGGGGCCAGATGTTGAAAGGAGGGTTAGCAGTATAGGTTTAAAGTTAACTTACCGTTATATATCCCCGTGTTGAAGCACTACATATCTTTGAAACTTTGAGGGATTAAACTACCCATTAAAGGAAACAATTTGAGCACAAAACTTTTCAAAAATTTCACTTGAACGATTTTCAAATTCTGGTTCAAGTATCACACTAACTTAGGGCTAAGCTAACCCAGCTTTGAACAACCGCGGGCCCAATAAAAATGGCATTACAATGGACAATATGCCTAACAGTCAAAATTTGATTGAAGTCAATTCGTCACCACAGCTGAAAAAAGCATCTCAACGTCAGCAAAACTACAAAGTTTGGTTGCGAAGTGATGAAATTAGCAAAAAATATAGTCCTGCGAAGTTTGTAAGTTTTGTATATTTGTGTATTAACCTCGGAAATTGCTACCACCACCGTGAGCCTTATCGTCCAAAGTGGAGTAAAATTTCCCACGTTCAGTCTATTATCTATATTGCTGAATGTTCTAATCGGCATTCCCAATACATCAGAAGTCAGAGGATAGGTGCATCAGAGCAGAGGCCTTCAGCTCTACAGCGTGTTTAAAAAAAAACGGAAAACTGATTTATATAGGCTTGCAAATTAGTTAGATACATAAATTATATTTTAATGAAATTCAAATCAGTGTAATGCATTTAAACTTGAAAGCCTTGTGTCTCCCAGGGGTAAAGAATAAGGCCAGAGAAATTAACACGCGTTTAATTTTTAAATTAACTTACAACAAAGAAATACCAAACGTTTATGTGCCGTGCCATTCAACATGCCCTCCATTTCGGTCCTGACACAGTTTTGCTCGGTTTCGCATGTCCCACATTACATTTCTTGTCATTGTCTTCTTATCATTCTTTCACTTGACGTTTATCCGAGTCAGCATCGCAACAATTAAGTTTGAGATATTGTAAACTTTAGCTAAATGCAAAGAGCACTCTAAAAAATGGACATGCTTAAAAACACACAGCGTGTGTTGTCGCTGCACATCTGTGCTAACCGTGACTCTTACGAAACGATAACACACCTTCTAGTGCTAAGAAACCTAACAATGTGTGCTAAATAACCCACTATGTAATATAACACACACTACACCTGGGTTAAATAGCACACCTTGATATGTAACACTCGACTTGTAGTTGCAAGTTAGCACACTTTTTGTGCTAAACAAGTGTTATTTAAAACAAGGTTTAAGTTTAGCACATCTTCAGAAAAAACACTGCTTGTGCAGTAGCACGCCTTTTTCCTGAAAATACATCTTTTTTCTTGAGCACACCTTCCGTGTGTATCTGCTTGCAAATCTTAGGCAATAGCACATCTTTAAAGAAAACACGACTCTATCTTTTAGCACGCCTTTTTGAAAAAAGCGCATCTTTTTCTCAGCAACTATAAGACAATTACACACATTGATTCAAGTAATTTTAGCACGGAATGAGTGCAACTAATTCTTTCTGAGAGGCATTTTAGCTATACGAAAAGGTTTATTGCAGAGCAAATGCCCCTGACAACGGTTTCGATAAAACATTTGACGACCTCATTGTCAAGGTTGATAAAAACATTTTATCCTTTGAGAAAGGAAACCTTAATTTTAGAATAAAGAAATATGTGTACAAGATATTTGAGGCAAATTTACAACACCTAGCAGATTTCAAACCTATAGAATGTAATTATATGCTATCAAAGTTTTCATTACAGTTTTAAACTAAATTTCGGTGCTCTGTAGTGGTGCTTTTGAAGGCCTAGGCTCTTAAGCTTATTGAGGAAACGTAGGCAATCTCTGTAAGTAAACTTTATAACTGCGCTCATTAGATTGAAAGTTGACCAAATGTTTAAAAAAGTGCATGTTATCACTGTTTCGACAAGAAGAACTACAAAGTCACAATAAAATACGGGATCTTAGTTTTCGGCCATAAATTACTATTACGCATATTTTCCTCAAACGCATTTTCGGATATTGCCTGAATTTTCAAAACAGCCTACTGTCAAAAAACACCCCCAAGATTTGACATATCGATATTTTGCTCTGTTTCACAATCAGTTGACAAACTTAAACAATATTTGACAGAGTAAGACTAGCATTTGCAGCTCCCTGCAGAGCATCGCAGGAAATTTGTCAATCTCAGCGCATTTAGTTTTACTGATCACTTCCTGACTTGGCCAACGCCGTTTTGCAGTATAGATGAATTTATAGCCTAACGTGAGCAGTCTATGGCAATCAATCGACTTGACTGATTACAGCTAGCCGAGTTATTCAAGGGTAAGGATGTTCCTCAAGATATCAGCGATTCGCTGGTAGCTAGGTAACTTAATTGATGCATTTTTGCTTTTTGCCCGTTGCATGCACAATATGTTAATCATATTGTAAAACAACATCGACCGGGGAAGCGGAGGTAGAATGGGAAAAATAGCTGTAACATCCAACATAGCAGGATTTATCGTGGCAAACTGTAGGTGTCCCATATGCTTGTCCCGCCTTCCACTATGCTTTACCGAAGTACCTTCGTGACGATTTAGAACAAGTACAGAGAAGAGCCTTTGGTTTAGTTTTCCCAGGCGTACCGTATCATGAAGCCCTAACCCAGGCTAAAATTATATCGATTGATGATCACCAGAAAGAACTCACTGAACGGTTGTTCAAGAAAATTTTACGCGATCCTAGCTGTGCACTTAATAAACTAATTCCTAACACTATTGATTACATAACATATGACTTAAGACACCAAAGAATCCTTGATGTTCCTGTCACAAAGACACAACATTTTTTAAACTCCTTTATTATTTCTAGTAGTGATAGATATAATAGATATAATGTTTAGATGAAAATTTTTTAAATTTGTTTTTCTCTTGTAAGTTCTTAAATTTATAAATTGTAAATTAATTAGTAGTTTTTGATTTGTTAATTCGTATTTTAGTGTTATTGTTGTAGAAATTCACGCAATTCAGCTTATGGCTGCGATGTGATTTTCATTAAACCTAACTATCTATCTCTATCTATCTATCTACTTTTGAAACTGATTGTACTTAAATTGCTGCATAATTGGACAAGAGTTCAAGATGAGATGGCACATCTCAAAATCTGCTGCACAAATGGCTCATTTGATGCAGGAAAACTCTACAATGTGCAGTAATTACCGGCCCTACTTCAAGTAATTGTTGGCACAGAGAAATTCGGTAACAACATGGAAATGATACAACAAAATGTCCTAATTCCACTCAAGAGTTTTAACTATGTAGTTTATACGGCAGCTAGCGTGCATGCTCTAATTTAGCTGTTTAGACTAGGTTACCTGCAAGGTAGGGATTGCTGCGGGCATTAAAAGCAAGTAGAACTAAATAGCATATAACAAGAAAACAATCGGCCAAATTGTATAGTTATTGAAAAATAAAATATCACTAAAATGTTGAAATTTTGTTGATACATTTATACCACTGATTTATATGTGTCACATAATCATGTTGCAACTAATTTTAACAAAACTAAAGTCAACAAACTAAGAAAGAATGTGTCCAAGCACATTGTATCTAAAACATTGTCTCAATTATCATTTCATTTGGTGCACCGACACAACGTTTTTCTTTGTATTCTAGCAAACTTGGTGGTTAGAGAAAAAATTGTAACCTAATACTCTGTTTTAATAACTTTTATGAATGTAAAGTTGGCTGTTGCATGATATTTTTACTGAGTTTCTAATTTGTTTGGCCATTGATGTAGTGCGACGATTATATTCCATTGATTGGTTAAAAGTTGAACGTCTATAAAAGGTACCAGATTTAACCTATATTCTGTTTTTCATTTGCCTTTGTTTTCACTTAGTATAAGGCTGGCAGTTGCTTCTCGTTTTGCCTGATTTCTACTGTAGTTTGTTTCACGATTGTATAAATATATTTGCGCATTGATGTTTAGATATTTCGTTTAAAATATCATGCGACCCGCGATATATAGTATTCACCGTCAAGTCGTACTTTAAGTATATTGTTGATTGTTTTACTCGCTTGGGCTTATTTTGATTCAGTGTTTTAGTAAGGGTTTAGACCCTGTACAGGCCACAATTTAGTATTTAACAATCCAAGTTTATTTCTACATATTTGTCATTGCGCCTTGTGTTTCATTGTCATAGTGAGTCTGCCGCATACGGAAATGACAATATACTTAAATATACTTAAAATATGATTTGATAGTGAACACTGTTTCTTTTGCGTCGTACGATATGCTAAACGAAATATCTACACATCAATGCGCAAAGATATTAATAAAATCGTGAAACAAACTACAGTAGAAATCAGGCAAAACGGCAAGCAACTGCCAACCTTACACTAAATGAAAACAAAGGCAAATGAAAAACAGAATATAGGTTAAATCTGGCGTTTAACTTTTAACCGATCAATGGAATATAATCGTCGCACTACATCAATGGCCAAAAAAATTAGAAAAACAGTAAAAATATCAAGCAACAGCCAACTTTACGTTTATAAAAGTTATTAAACAGAGCCTTATGTCAAAATTTCTTACCTTTAAGATATTTCAAGTTAACTTTGAACCGATTTGACCAAATATTATCGAGACAATTTGACAAAACGTCGTCGCAGTAAAAGCATGCACGTGTAGAGAGGTGGGATTAAACTGTGAACAACCGCGCATACATATGCGCATAACCACAATGCAACGCAACCCTAAGTATTTGCTTTTTACAGCCTACTGCACAAATTAGGCTGCTGCCTTTCTCGCTTGCTTCAGGCTCGCTCGCTCACTCCGCAGCAAAAATATCTTAGTGCAATTACTTTATGGAAGGCTTGAAACATGTTTCGTGCAGAGTCATTCGGCAAAGTACTCATGAAGGGCTGTGTGATGTACCATCATATTGAATTGAAATAGATATATTTGGTATTTTTCATAACTGTTTCTACTTGTAATTACCCAATAGTGCTGCACTAGCTTCGTAGTATAATTCATTGTTCTCTTTCTTGCAGATAACATTACTTTCCTTTGGTAAACGGAGTGGGATCCACTTCCATGCGTGTAGATACACTATTTAAGTTGCTAATTATTAATATATCCTTGAACTTTGTAGATCACATATAACTTTGGGGTTCAATATTTTTTCTAGCTATCTACAAATTCTGATGCAATCTTTCGCGACAAACTGGTAGAATTTAAACTGGTCGCAGCAGGCTCATTTCGCGATGTCATGCGGCCTTTGTGGAAGATCAAGACCAATCCATTTTTAAAATAATCAACAAACCTTATTGAAGTTTGATCGATCTTTTATCAGCGTACTATGTGTATGATGTTAGCTGTCCCGATAGCTTGTGTGGAGTATAATATTTCCTGCAAGACTGCACATAGGAAGCAACGGACATGGCACTTGATCAGCGAAAACTCAACGTTTGCTTCCGAGCTCAGAAGCAAAGTTCATAACGTTTGATACGTCTAGAGTAGTCTATTTTTATAATCGATCTAAATGACCGTTTTCTTGTTTTTCATTTATTAAGCCGCTTTCCCCATGGTCTTAACTGTTGTAAAGATAGAGTCACAATATTTCATGTCGAAGCAGAAGAGCGGTCATTAGATAACATTTATGTTTTCCATGAAAATAAGTGCTAAAAAGATAAAATATTCCGGCTGTTGAGAGACGCTGTTACTCTTAGTTTACGACAGTTACGACCATGTGGAGAGAGGCTTAAATGTAATGAGCAGGTTACAATTCACGAGGAGAAATTTTTGTTTATATTTGGCAGTAATAAACTGTGCATGACACTTTGGAACAATTTATAATAAAAGTTATGTTTTATCATTCACAAAAGTGCACTTGTTTTGTAGGATTGATCTCAAGATGGCCTTTGACTTTCAGATGAGTTGCAAAGACAAATATAGAGATGTGTCATTTTGGAGCGCACACATACCTGTTGAACTAGCACATGGCAGGATGCGTTTCAATAGCACATCTTTATATGTGTTGTTCTAGCACACTGCGAAGTTGTGCTACAAAGCACGAAGCAGGGTGTGTTCTAATAGCACATCTTAAATGTGTGTTATTTTCGCACACCCTAAAGATGTGTTTCAATAGCACATCTTAAGATGTATTGCTTTAGCATGCCCTAAGATGTGTTCCAATAGCACACCTAAACACATGTTGCAGTATCACATCTTGCTATGTGCAATAACAGCACACGTATTCAGGTGTGCTTTTTTCATAGCACACGTTAGCGTGCTAATTAGCGCACCTAAACGTGTTTAATAACCTACCATTTGAAAAAACACAGCTTAAGATGTGTTGTTTTGGGGACAAGCAAAAAACACAGCTTTTCCTGTGCTACTGTAACCCACAAAGGTATACTGCTCAAGCACACGATTAGACGTGTTGTTTTGGGGACAAGAATTGTGTGTTACAGCAGCATATCTATTTTTTAGAGTGAAATTGCATGGTCGGACTATAAATAAACATGAGATTTGTCTTCAGTTTGTTGGAAATTCTTTTAAAACACGTAAAATAACTTAAATTTCTTCTGCCTTATTCCTTACCCATGGGAGACGCAAGGCTGTCAAGTTTCAATGCATTACACTAGTTTGAATATCATCAAAATATAATTTATTCATCTAACTAATTTGCAATGCCTACAAAAATCAGTGTTCCCTTTTTTTTGAAACACGCTGCAGTCTCGGTTGAGACATTCAGAAAGGAGTAATTTCTTAGCAAGTTATTTCGCTTCATTTGAACCTTATAACTTACTGCAATGGAATGAAATGGTCATAAAGATTGAGCAAAGTTCTTGCTCTACCTTCTTATTCGGCTTGCTTACTCTCACAATCCTGAACGCGTTGTGTTTTCTGCATAATAAAGCGTTGATAAATAAAAACGCTTCAATTATTTAGCATTCAGGAATTTACGAACAAAAAACAATAGATTTCTGCACCTTCACTTAATTTTAGATTCAAATGACTGTTGCATTTCTGGTGCTTTGAAATCTGTCGAGATCATCTCGTTCCATTGACTATGTGATAAGTATGATGACAAGAAGTATTCAGCATGAGATCTAAATACTCTTGCGATCATTAGAAAGTCACAGAAAAAGTGAAAAAGTTTAGGGTTGCGTTTTCCATTGGCAATTCCGTGAATTTTTCCGCGCATATAGTATTATTACACACGCTGTGCTTAATTCCAAAAAAAGCAAAAGCTATTATTACATGGCTACTGGATGCAGAGAAGAAACCGGAGCTGGTTGACCCATCACGAAATGCTGAATGCATACTAACCATTGCATATTATTATCAAAAATTAATCTGGAAATGAAAATTTGCCATAAAACGGTGACATTTGAGATATATAATTGGAATAATATATACATAATCATACGTAATTTATACCAATATGCTCATGAAAGACTTGTTTTTCAAAGAAAGAGATAAGCAGGGTTCAAAGGAAAAATACAAACCGCACGTAATTGGAGTAGCGGAGAACAAGGGTAACTGATACTCCATCTCGTCATCAGGTGTGGATTCATTCAAGACTGGCTCAATCCTGAACTCAGGTGACATTTTTTTCACCGGCAAGTAACTTTCTGCTTCACTAGATACAAAGAAAGCTTTAGGTAAGTAACTTCAAAAATAGACTTTCTTCATGATTGCAGGGCCATAAATCTTCCTTCGCCAGCGACCGTATCTGCATATTATAAATGACACACTGTTCACCATCAATAATAAAATTAATTATTATCTAATTTGTACAAGAGCATCTCATAACTAATCTAACATTCAGTGCAATTACATGGCGTTTACTATGCCTTCAAAATCTCATCAATACTCATAAACCAAATTGTCAAATCGCATTTCCCTGTTTGTACACATCCTTGGCTTTTATGCATATTTAATCGATGCTACCTATTTTTACAGCATTTCTGATATTAGCTTCCTATTCTGATTGTCTAGGTCCACCCTGTTAACTGCAGGAAGAAACCGGAAAGCCAAGACAACCAACGCGTTTTCAGCAGAGCAGTAGGCTGAAGCTTTTCGCACGTTTGCCCGTACAAAGAATTGAACACACGTCCTAGATGGCGAAAAGTGATCGTCGAAACAACTGCCCCACCAAAGCCCACTGTTTGATAAATTTCTAAATCTCAAGACCAATTCACGAAAGTGTAAGTACAATGCACAAAACACAGCACTACCTTGCAACTGGAGCGTAATAGTAAGAAATAGTCGCAAGCTACAGCGATATCTTGAAAATATTTTAAAGCACAGACTAGCACCGTTTAATTGCCCGATTGGTGAGTTTTAAAAGTCAGTTCAGACACTCGACCCTTACCGTATTTTCAAGGAAAACATGCACAAAAACATCGCCAAAAATGAAAATTATAAATGTTGCTACGTCGTATGATATCGGAATTAACCTCTCCAATGCCACTGCGACAACAAGAGTTAGGTGATCACCCGCATTGAACAACAGATTGCCGTATATGCCAATTTAATAATGATATAAACTATATTACTTTGTAAGTTACCTCGTAGCTGCAAGTTTCTTCCAATGCTTCAAAGTTGGTCTCCAGCATGTAAACACTGTCTCTCCGAGGAACGCTTCATACCTGCGATAAATGTCAATATCACCACTGTTTCTGACTCAACAATTCTGAGAGTCAAACAGAGTTGCAACACTTCTTTTTACATTCGTGTCGACATGCTGCAAGCAAGCTTGTAGAAATGGTTAACACAGAACCTAGCAAAGAGGCTCCCCTCGACGAGTAGGTGACTGGCGCACCTTGCCAGACAGTGTAGGACTATATTTTTTGTATTTTACAACATTTCGCGATCAAACTTTTCAGTTTTATTAGTTTCCATAAGTTCTTTCCGGAAATTGCCCTTTTCTTTGTGTAGATGAAAGAATATTCTAAAGTGTATACTATCCATTGGCAATGGTTTAGTTAGTCAACAGGCAAAAGTTTAGACAGAATCGTGTGCCGTTAGGCCTGCATTCCCACCGTTGTGCATGTGCAAAACTTTAACTTGTAATTAGCAATCACGAAATTCATGTTTAGATGTCAGTGTTTCAAATAAATATTAGACAAAGCCAGCCAGTAGATTTAGTTTTATGTACAAAACACGGGGTAGCCATACCACCCCCAATCTAAGTGGGTTAATGTGTTCTGTGGTATAGAGAAACTTCCCAGAGCAAATATAATTATCGAGATAGCAAAACAGATTTGTCGTTCTGTAGGCCCCTAGTCAGGACCCTACTACGACCCTATTATGCGATGTCACGCGATGCGTGGGACTCACGCACGAAGGAGTAATTCGTTGTATTGTGTGTGTTGGAACTCAAGGGATAGGGGAGTAACATTTTGGCGCCCAACGTGGGGCTGCCAATGAATTTAAAAGGGATGTAATTCGAGATCGATAGGCTTGTGTTAATCTTCACTGTTTTGTTCGGACCGAATATACGAATATAGACACAATTGTCATGATGGCAACTGTCGAGGACTTACAACTAAAGGTAGAAGAATTGCTGTACAAAAATGAGCTGGATGCCTGGTTTAAATTGCCGGAAAAACTTAAGTTTAAGGACACTGAACAATTGAAAGAAAAGCCACAAATTCGCATTATTAATATGTTGAGAAGAGATGACAACGAAATCGTCGAAGGGTTCGAAAGCGACGTTCCAAAACGGGAACTTTTGAACGATGTTTTTCTTCAGCTCCACGGCGTGACTGAGGAGAAGACAGATGGAAATACGACAAATACGGAAGATGGAAGTACAACGAACAAGAAAGGCGAAGAATTGGTGAGGTTACAGGAAGAATACGGACAGTTAAAACAGGAACAGCAAAAAGAGTTGCTAGAAATGCAGACAAAAATCGATCAGTTACAAACTGCAGACAAACCAGCAGCAATGAGAAATGAAAAAGTAAACCCACCTGTCAGTGAAGTGCATTGAGATACTAAAAACCTGTTAAGAAAAGAATTTAAAATCTCAGGACAAATCGAAGAACCTGGACAGACAGAAAAACTGACATTTATTTTCCTCAATCACCATATTGAGTCAGGTCTAAAGCGTAAGTACAGTAAAGATGAAATTATTGATGCAGTAATTTGAGCTTTATCACCACATACTAGTCTTCGTAGTTATATTGAAACACTACCTGGCCTTAATCTTCCCCAGCTTCGAAAGATCCTTCATATACGCTACTGTGAAAAGAGTGCATCAGAGCTGTACCAGCAACTTCCCACAACTTGTCAGAAGCCCAAGGAAAGAGCGCAGCAATTTCTCTTGTGAACCATGGATGTCCGTAATAAAGTAATTTTTGCTAGTAAGGAGGCAGACACAGACTTTAGTTATGACAATCAACTTGTCCAGAGTACCTTCCTTACAGCATTAGAAACAGGTATTCGTGATGACTGCCTGATGACTAGTTTACACCCAGTTTTGCAAAAGAAGGGGGTATCGGATGAAGAACTTATGTGAAGTGTAAATGAGCTTGCATCCCAAAACACCGAGAGAGAAAACAAGCTTGGTTTATCAGAGAAATTGTCAGCCAGAGCTGCCAAGGTCAATGTAAGTACAGTAGAGCAGAACAAGAGTAGGGCAGAACAGGTAAAAGAAGTCAGTGAAGGGCTAAGTCTTCTGGCTGAAATGAAGGAGATAAAAGCAGAACTGTGTTCCTTGAAAGGAGCGGTAATTACCCTCGACCACGGTACCCAAGGGGATGCCCAGACTGTAGAAAGAAAAACGATGGAAGCACTTGTCGACATTGCTTTGTCTGCTGTCAGTCGGGGCATTTAGCCAGTAATTGCCCCAAGAGAGATGCGGGAAACGACCCAGGGCCAATTCCGAGGGACAGGAGATGGCCGAGAAAATAGAACCCAAGTCCCGATGATGTAGTTATTGCAAAGAATTTCAAACTTCGGACAGAAGAGTTTTGTGGTGAGGACAGTGTAAATCTGCATACCATTGCAATCGGGAATGCCAAGGGAAACACTGGCATGTTCATAAGGAAACATGCGTTACTATGCAAGAGATAAAATCTGAGGATATTAAGGATATGACAGACTCAGAATTCTTTGCTACTCATTTTACCCCAGCACACCAGAACAGATTAGTACAGATCATGGGTAAGAAATGCATTGTCCAAGGTGCATTAAACGGTTAACCTGCCGATGTGCTTTGGGACACTGGGGCTCAAGTGTCGATGGTCTCAAATATGTTTTTGAAGCAAAACCATCCCAAGGTTAGTATAAGAAGGTTATCAGAACTTATTGACACAGAACTAAAGCTCACAGCAGCAAATGGTAGTGTAGTACCTTATACTGGGTGGGTTGAGTTAGCATTCACGTTGTCTTCAAAAGATAATCAAATGCTCGTTCCATTTTTGGTCACAAGGGAGACCATGGAACACCCAATAATTGGCTACAATGTTATTGAAAGGATGGTCAAAAGTGGGCAGGTAGATCCCCTCCCTGAGGTGCAGTCATCATTCGTCAACCTTGATACTGGCTCTGTACAAACATTGGTTATTCTTATTCAAGGTATGGATAGTGACAATTTCTGTGAAGTCAAAACAAGCAAAAAGGATTTCGTTGTACCAAAAGGTCACCAAATAAAAATTCCATGTCGAGTAAATACTGGTCTAGTCAGCAGGGCCACTCCTGTTTTATTTCAACCGGATGAAACAATGCCTTGGCCTTCAAGCCTGGAACTTAGCGAAATGCTATTAAGAGTAAAGCAAGGGAAGACCTCTATTATGAAGTGTGTGTAAATAACCCAACAAATCACGATGTGGTCATTAAAGGAAGGAGAGTACTTAGACGATTACAACTTGTGCAATCTGTGACTGCCATACCAGTTGCACAGAAGGAACAGTCCAAGGTGAGCCAAATTCATCTGGTAAAGTTAGTGAATGTTCGGTTTCTGCCAGTGACAATCCTCAGTTTTCTGATGCAAATGCCCCTGATTACATAAAAAACATTGATTTGAAGGGTTTGACACCCAAACAAAAACAAATTGCACTGAGAATGTTAACTGAAGAAGCTGATGTATTCGCGGAAAATGAAACTGACATTGCGTGTATACCAGATCTAAGAGCAACTATCAATCTGAGCGATAAGACACCAGTACAGAAACATAATACAGCAGTTCCCAGACCTCTCTACCCTGAAGTTAAGAGTTATGTTGAAGACTTCCTAAATAAGAACTTTACTACGAAGTCAACGTCTCCATACTGCTCACCTGTTGTATGCGTTAGGAAGAAGGACCAAACCCTGCGGCTTTGTATTGACTACCGAGAACTAAATAAGAAAAGTATCCCTGACTGACACCCTATACCAAGGATTCAAGAGATGCTGGATAGCTTAGGTGGGAACTCATGGTTCTCTGCGCTGGAGCGGGGAAAAGCTTACCACCAAGGCTTTATGAGTAAGGATAGTCAGCCCTTAACAGCTTTCATTACCCCATGGGGCTTGAATGAATGGATTAGGATCCCATTTGGTCTGAGCAATGCCCCTGCGGCATTACAGAGGTTCATGGAAGGCTGTCTAGGTGACCTCCGTGACATAATTTGTATCCCATACCTCGATGACGTTATTGTATTTAGTGCTACATTTGAGGACCATGTAGGGCATCTTCGGAACGTTTTTCAGCATCTGTGAGACCATGGAGTAAAACTTAAACCTACCAAATGTAAGTTATTTCAGCGGGAGGTTGTATTCTTGGGCCGTATCGTCTCTGAGAACGGTTATAGACTTGATCCAGCTGGAGTAAGTGCCATCAGTCAACTGAAAGGTTCCCCTCCCAATAAATTTGGGGATGTCAGACGTTTAATGGGACTGCTAAATTGCTATCGCAGATACATCCCTAACTTCTCTAGGAAAGCAAATTTAATTTATGATTTGATTAAGGGTGATGATCGTGAATCAACAAGAACCAAAAGTAATGGTAAATCGAAAGGGCAATTGCCTTTCAGCATCCCAGTACTATGGACTGAAGACCATCAACTTATTCTTGAAGACCTGATAGACCACCTTATCGACACACCTGTTATGGCCTACCCAAATTTCGATCAATCATTTATCGTGTTCACAGATGCATCTGAAAAAGGACTAGGCGCAGTTTTGTATCAATGCCAACATAGCGAGACAAGGGTTATTGGCTACGCCTCACGAAGCCTGACCATGGCAGAGAAAAATTACCACAATCACTCCGGTAAGCTGGAATTTCTGGCTCTTAAATGGGCAATATGTGATCATTTCCATGACGATGTGTATTACGCACCTGATTTCACTGTGTATAGTGATAACAATCCATTGACCTATATTTTGACCTCAGCAAAATTTAACGCAACTGGGTTACGCTGGGATGGCGAGCTTGCCGACTTCTGTTTTAACATCAAATATCGACCCGGTAAAGTCAACACGGATGCAGATGCCTTATTATAATTACTGCCGGATGTGAACAAATATCTAAACTTGTGCACTCAGGAGGTTTTCAACGAGACTCTTCAAGCAGTTATGTCCTCTACTCGAGAACAACATGGCTGGATTACAGCCATTACTAGTAATCCTGAAGCTCTGGAAAAAGATATCAACTTTGTTAAAACTGTTTCAGTCAGTGCCATTTCCAGCGAAGAATTAGCAACTGCCCAAAAGGAAGACGAGTCCATCAGCAGAGTGATTACTTGGATCGAATCGAGGCACAAGCCGACGACGAAAGAAAAGGCAAACGAATCACATGAGACCTGCCTTATCTTATATGAGTGGAACAAGCTCGAGCTCGATGAACACGGCCTACTTCGAAGGAGTGGTGGAAACAACCAAATTGTGTTGCCAAGAAAATTCCATTAGCTAGTGTGTAAGGAATTGCATGAGGAAATGGGCCACTAGGGAGTGGACAGGGTAATGAAACTTGCTCGGTTACGGTTCTACTGGCCGCCCATGCAGAATAACGTTGAGCGGTACATCTCACAAGAGTGCAAATATATGAAACAAAAGATCCCTACCTTTCACACTAGAGCACCGTTACAGTCAATCACAACAACAGCTCCAATCCAGATGGTCTCTCTAGATTATGTTCATCTTGAGAAAAGTAGTGGTAGCTACGAGTACATTTTAGTTATTAGAGAGGCTAAGATAAAGAAACAGGTAACTTGTAACTTGTAAGCTACAGGTTAGCGGGTAGCAGTTTCGGACAAGGGATTAAATCAGTTAAGATGCGTTTGTGCGATAAACGGGTGTTTAAATTTTTTAACTTTTCTAAAAAACATTGTTAAATATATCATGGAAATCTAAAGTATACATAACTGAGTATAAGTTGCAGAAAAGTAAAAAATATATGACTAAGAAGTAGCTGGAAGGCCAAGTTTTTGACACATTTTAAGAGTGCTTTTCCGTTTGGTTTTTTTCCGAAGAAAAAAAGCATTGTATTTTAATACTTCTTGCATAAACATTCCGATAAAACGTAAGTGCTATGCTTTTTTTATAAAAACTACAAATGGCATGTACTTAAACGTTCAAAAGAGACCAAAAAATATTTTTTAACTTACCCGTTTCTTGTTGAAAGTGTAAACAGCTTTCTACCGGTCAAAAACAGCTACCGAGACCTTGTAGCATGGGAAAAACCTCGAGAAAATGACGTCATTTTTTCTACAGGTTACCCGTTGCCGTACCGGTAGGCAATCTTAACCTCTCTAATATGGACTACTTACCCGTTATGCGCAAGCCTACGCAACTCGTAATAAATCCGCCAAGACACTTGCAGAAAAACTGTACAACAACTTTATTTTACGCTTTGGCTTCCCAGGAAAGCTCCACCACGACAAAGGAGGCAAATTTGAAAACCATCTTTTTAAACAATTGGAACAGCTTTGTGGTATTAATCACTCAAGAACAACCTCCTACCACCTACAGGGTAATCGCCAGGTAGAGCGTTTTAATCAAACACTCCTTGCCATGCTGCAGACCCTCCCAGAAACACAAAAGTCTTGTTGGAAAGATCATCTTCAGAAAATGGTGCACGCTTACAATTGTACACGCCACGAGTCCACTGCATTCTCCCCATTTTACCTGTTATTTGGTCGGCACCCTCGCTTACCAACTGACTTGCTTCTGAAAGCGGACACAAACTTGAGCGAATCAATCAGCTATTCTAAGTAAGTGAACAATTGGCGCCAAGCTATGAATGACGCATATCGGATTGCTGACAAAAGGAGTAAGGAGAGCGAGACTAAAGGAAAACGCATGTATGATCGCGGTAATTGCAGTTCAGAACTGCTGGTTGGGGATAAAGTCCTAGTGCGAAACCTAAGTAAACGGGAAGGGCCAGGCAAACTACGAAGCCATTGGGAAGACAAGATCTACGTTGTTACCACAAGAAAAGAGGAAGATAGCCCACACTATGCAGTGAAACCCGAAAGTGGTAGTGCCACAAGCAGAACGCTTCATCATAATATGTTGTTGCCATGGAGCTCGCTTCCTATGGAGTCACGGCGAAGGTCAACACAATGTCGGAGATCACGCACAAGCGCAAATCCAACCACCCCAACTGATACCAAAGTGTCCAAGTTCGGGAATGAAGACGAAGTTGATGGAGTGACCCTTGTAGCAGTAACTCCAACCCACCCAGAACAAAGAAATGAAAACATACAGCCCCACAAACCAGCAACTTTTGTACCAGGCACGGCAGTCGATCACAACAAGGAAGTGATTGTGGAGAATGCTGGTGAAGTACCTGAACAGGAAGCCAATGAACAATGGCCGGAAGCCAACGACCAACAGACGACTTCAGAAGCAGAGCCAGATTCACCGCACCTGCTTCAAAATACAAGGCCAACTAGGGTAAGAAACCCCCCATCAAGACTAACCTATTGGACCTCTGGAAACCCATCAACTGGTAACCCATACTCCGGTAATTTGAACAGCATTACAGGCTATCCTCGACCGCCCTTGTACATCAGTACTCAACCACCGTTTCAACTCAGTCCATGATCACCGTTTTACTTTGGCCCCCAGCCACCTTTTCACCTCTATCATCAACAAGTTTTCCAGCATAGTTGGTCTGAACCAATGCTTTCACCTCGAGGAAGTTTTATCCCTTACCCTTGGCAGCTAAACCCACTGACCCCCTATCCCTTTACTGTTTCGCCTTGCTCTCCATGCTGTGGAGATGCACTCTCCACCTATGTATAACTCTGGACGTTATGCAGAACCTAACTTTTCGGTATTCACAAACATTGTGAGGACACTGCTACGTTCTTAAGAATGGAGTTTACGCATATTATGTTTTTCAGTAAATGTCGGGGTCGACTTTCTTTTACAGGGGAAACTGTAGGCCCCTAGTGAGGACCCTACTACGACCCTATTATGCGATGTCACGCAATGCGTGGGACTCGCTTAGGACAAAAGGAGTGCGAAAAACATATTGATTAACACTTGATATTTGCAAGATATTTTAGAGAGCTTTAAGCAACTTTGAGCATTTAATAAAGGAGATAATCGTTGTATTGTGTGTGTTGGAACTCAAAGGAATAGGGGAGTAACATTTGCCAAAGCGAAAAACAGAAATTTTTAAAACGCAGCTTTCAATGTGGCGATATATTGAAAGCAATCGTAGACTCTCCGTTTTAAAAGAAAGCGAAACACTCCCGGCAAAGTAAATTTTAAAAGCTGGTTTGCACCACTAACCATCACGATTTTAATCGTCTTTTCTTTCTGCAACTCTTGTAGTCAACAGTTAAAAAGAGAAAAGACCGCTATAATCAGAAACATTATTGGTGCGAACCAGTATTTTACCACACTTCGCCTGGAGTATCTTTTTAATCAATTACCTTTTATAGTTACAGTGCCACGCCCATCATGAAAATCAAATTTCATCTTCCAGGATCAGCGTGGCTCAATAAAGTTTGAAAAGAATATACATACAAACTTAATGCTCTTGCAACGGACACAAGAGGCACAGGAGCAATCCCACACGTAAGACCTACCTTAATTGTTTTCTAAATATAATCTTTTGCAATTATTTGAATTAATGCATCAATAATTTGCAGGCTCTTATCAACCGTTTTCATATTACAAGAGAGGCTAATCGTCTGGCAAATTTGTTTGTCCAATATGAATTCTAGACAGACAAAAACACGTATTTAACGAAGAAGCCTAGACACATATATCTACACAGACAAAAAGACGCCTAGATGTCAACACAATTAAGTCGTTTTCGAAAAGTCGTCTTGACAGACGAACAGATGGGCGGACAAATTTATAGACGATTTCTTCGTCTGCAATTTTGTCCCATTCGTTTTCACATTACGATTTGTTCGTGCAGATGATTTGTCAGTCTTCTCACCTAAAAACGGCAACGAAACGCTAACACTGATGCTAATTTGCTGCAGTCTCGCAAGTGACGCTTGTAATATTTGGTCTACACGCTCTGACTTAAATCAACTGCTCTCTTTATTATCAGCTGCCCTATATACAAACGAGATTATGCTAATTAGGAACATATAACTCATTTGAATATACCACAACTCTCCTTGTGAGCTAAATGTTTAAAAAAGTTCCTTACCATTTTACACATTTTTTTGATTTTTCTATGGCTTATGACTCAAAGAAATTATTTTTGTGTATTTTCAAATTAATTAATCTAGAAATTACTAACTAATAAATTAATCTTTGTGGAGGCTTCGACACTCGCCCACTTCTAGTGATATAAAATTTAGTCAGTTCTGACTGTTCTGTCTCTTGTTAGTTTGAACTTAACTTGTCCCTTTCCTCACATAACTCTACGGTTACCTCCTTTCTTCTTCTTTATCTTTTGGTTTGCAGCTATTTTGATTACTTGATTTCAACAAATGTCTTCGATTTCTTCGATATTTTCGTCCTTCGGGATTTTGCACGATATAACTACGTGGTTCTCTGGTCTTCTTCATTACTGTTACCGGTTTCCAACTTTTCCCGTCATTTATTCGCACGTGTTCACCTTCCTTAAGAGAGGGCTGACTGTTAACATGTTGATTATTCTCTTGAAAATCTTGTGCATTGACAATTTCGGACTTCAAGTATGTGGGTAATATGGGAATCATTGATCTTAAATTTCGACTCATCAGTAGTTGTGCCGGAGTTGCAAATCCGTCCACTGGGGTGTTCCGGTATTCCAAAATGGCCAAATACGGATCTTGACCACTGCTTAAAGCCTTCGACAACATCTTCTTTACCGTTTGCACTGTTCTCTCCGCTAACCCATTACTTTTAGGATATCCTGGACTTGATGTAACGTGCTTGAAATCCCATGCCTTTGCAAACTCTTGGAACTCACCCGAAGCAAATTGTGGTCCATTGTCTGACATTACATCTTCTGGAATCCCATGACGTGAAAATAGTTTTTTCATCTCAGTTATGATGTATCCTGCCTTCATACTACTTAGTTTGACTATTTCCCAATACCGACTGTAATAGTCCACCACTAACAGATAGTCCTTGTCCTGCCAATGAAATATATCCGTTCCAACAACTTGCCATGACTACAGTGGAACTGCATGTGGTTTCAGAGGCTCCTTTGGATTAGCATTTCTTCGTTCTTGACAATGTGAACACCTTGTTACCAAATCTTCGATATCTTTATTGATTTGTGGCCAAGAAACTGTCTGTCTCGCCCATTGTTTCGTCTTCTCCATGCCTTGATGACCCTGATGTAATTTTTGCAGAATCTTTCTTCTCATGGCTGTTGGTATCATTATTCTCTGATCTTTAAGTATAATACCTTGGTCTTCACTAAGTTTTAGTTTGTGATTCCAGTATTATTTTAGCTCTTGAGGCAGAGCTTTCTTCGATTACGGCCATCCAACTCTAAGCATCTGAATAAGCTTCCATAAAACGGGATCTCGAGCTGTCTCTTGGCGCACTTCCTTGAGAATTCCACTTGAACCTGGTAAATTAGCATAAGATGAACTTGGGATTTCATATCTTGTTCGCTGATTTCTTCTGCAGTTTCGACCAGCTGAGCTCTTGATAAAGTGTCTGCAACCTTGAGAAGCTTTCCTTGTTTGTAGCTCAGGACTATATCATACTTCTGCAGGCGTAAGAGCATTCTCTGTAGTCTTGCTGGAGCTGCACCCAATGGCTTTCTTAGAATATTTTCCATCAGTTTATGATCTGAATGGACTTCAACTGTCTTCCTGTAAATGTTCTGGTGGAATCTCTAGCACGCAAAGACCACAGCCAGCAACTCTTTCTCGATCTATGCATATCTCTCTTGTGTCGTAGTCATTGTCCTAGAGGCATAGGCAACAGGCCACCCTTCCTGAAGCAAGACCGCACCCAAACCCTTACTTGAGGCATCCATTTGCAATACCACTGGCTTTGTGACATCATAATATCTCAGAACACGATCAGTTGAAAGGACTTCTTTTATTTTCTCAAAGACAGTTCCATGTTTCGTTGTGCAGTGCCAAGGACCATCTTTCTTTAAGAGTTCCCTCAACGGCGAAGTGATCTTGGACATTTCTGGAATAAACTTTGCAAGGTAGTTGACCATTCTTAGAAGCCTCTGCACACCAGCTTTGTCTTGCGGTGATGGCATGTTGATGATTGCCTCAATCTTCGTCTGATCTGGTCGTACTCCCCCTCTCCTGTTAGCTTGTGTCCCAAATAAAAACAACATCCGTTACACGAAACTTACATTTGTTAGGGTTGAGGGTCATTCCAACGCTCTTGGTTCAATCTAGGGCTGCCTGTAATCTCTGGTCATGCTCTTTGATCGTCCTTCCCCAAACCAATATATCATCGATGTCGGTCTCGATTCCTTCAAGATCTTCGAATAGTCGGTTGACTCTTTTGTGATAAACTTC
>JAOBYK011197527.1:0-22206 GCA_025434845.1 Phenganax subtilis | reverse complement strand
CTCTTTGGGTCTTAACCATGGGTTAACTAAACTATCTGGTGATGTCTATCAGTAACCTACTAAGCAGCATTGTTCCCAAGTGCCATCTCTTTTGATATTCCTTTGTCCAATGCCAGAGGATTTCACTCCTAAGGGGATACTCCTGAGTTTTAATGGGTTGATGAGGATCACAACTCACAACAAGGAAATGGTATTTTAAATGCTACTTTTTATCAGAGTCATAGAACAGTTAATAATTTTATTTCTATCAATATTTACTCTGCAATGTTAATTAACTTAAGTCACAGGTGGTAGAATAAACATATAATATAATTTCTTATTCAGCTAGCCACCATAAAATGTTGTTTAAGGACCTTTTGCACTCGCTGAACAATAGCAAAAAAGTTCATCTTGGTATAATGAAAGCAGCTGGTGGTCAATATACCCGTCAGCAAGTAACGGCTTCTTCCATGCAAGTTGACCTTCAAATGCAATGCATGAGCTCATTTTGAGGCCACCTGCACGTGGTCTATATGTTGGTTAGGGATAACTCCTTCTGATATCTCTTTTACCCAGCACTAGTGGATCACTTGGTGGTCTGTTGTCAAGTTGCAGTGGTCATCGAAAATAATGTTGATTCTCCCCACTACATGTGTTACAGCCTTACATTAGGTGAAACGAATATCTGAAAAATAAGGGTAAACACTTTACCTTTTGACGGACTGCCATTCGCTGCTACTTAAAACCCACACATGGTTACTAGCTGCACTATTGCAAACCATATTTGAAAATGTAGACAGTTGAATGTTAAATATCAATACTTGTAAAATTCTTACCGATGAAAAAAAAATGCTCTTCGCTGACGGAAAATTCTGGCATCCAAAAGCAGAGCATGAATGAAGGCATGTTATTTCACTTTTCAACGAAAAACAACTGAACAAAACTGAACAAAATTCTAACTATGAACGCTGATCAAACACAGATACTATAGCAGAGTTTAGTTTCGGGAGGACGCAGGATAATGTTTTCTGGATAGGATTGCAGTTGGCCAGCGGTAACCTCAATGAGAATTTCGGTCCAGAATAGACCGCTTCAACACAAAATCCGCCATGTTTTTGATTGCTCTTTGATTATATAAGCCATTATAAGAGCCCTCCCTCCAGATTATATAGACAGCTCAGTGGTAGAAACAAGCGTGAATCATATACGCCGTTCATGAACCGCTTAACAATTGGAAGTTGTCCAAACGGTGTTGGGCTATTTTCTCATGAAATGATTGAAGATAAAACACTTCTAGTAGTACTGATTGAGCTGTAAGATTAATCGGTTTTGTACAGTTCAGAAAGAAATGACATGACCAAGGCAGCGGCGGCGAGATAATGTCACATTTATTTTTCTGGCAATTTGCAAACCATTTTTTCGCGGTGGTTTGATATTGAGTTTTTGTACCACCTCGCCACGAGCTGAAAATGATATCTATGGCTTCTGCAGAAAACCCTCTCTTATGCAATTTACTCCAAATACATGACAAATAAGAAGGTTCACTTTAACGTGAAGAGAATGCTTGCGGTTCGAATGGGACGGTAAGAGTAACACCTCGCCTTTGGGTGATAGACGATGGTGTGTTTGAACGAGAATTTGGAGTAATAAAGGGTACCAGCTCTGAGTTGGCCAGACTGGAACTACCAAAATGCTCGTGGCTTTCTCTTGTATTATTTTCTTGATTGCTTTCAGGATGCAACTGAAGGGAGGGAAGCAATAAAATTTTCAGTTTCCCAAAATATAATAAATGCTTCGATATGCCTTGCACGAGGGTCTAGGTTATAAGATACATAGGTATCAAAAACTTTAGTTGCATAATGCTGTGATTAAATAAGTACGATTAAGCATCCAGCCTGTACCAAAATTTTTTTTCGAGGTTCTTTGTCAGCTATGATGTTTTGTTCGCCCGGAATAAGTGCGGCTGTGAGCGAAATACCATGTTATTCACAGAGCAGCCAAATATCGCGTGTTACTTCATTACATTGCTCACTGTGGTTTGTTATTGTCATTCGGTATTTTTACTTGTTTATTTTGTAAATGGGGGAGAAAACTTGTTAAAACGAAGAGGGCAGCCAGTAATTCTATGCAATTGATGTCATACGATGCTTTGTCAGTGGTCCAACACCTGCCAGCTGAGCTGCCAAACTGGTGGTGGATCTAGAGCCCCAGAATTCCACCAACTGGAGTGAGGGACGTGCTACAACGAATCATCGGCAAGACCTTTAACTGCATTTTTGAAGGAAGAGATCAAGTAAGCAGCAGGACCACTACAAGACTGTGCAGGATACAGTGTAGGGGCTGAGGCCGCTTTACACGCAATGAGTCACGCTTTTGAAGAAGGGACGAATTGAATTTTCTTGATTTATGCGACTAATGTTTTCAATCAAATGAATAGAGCTGTAGCCATGCACAACTTCCGGATGACCTGCAATAAAATGTCCATGTACATAGCCAACACTTACAGAAGTCCCTCCAGGCTCTTTATATGTGGTGGAGGAGAGATCTCGTTGCAGTAAGGTACCACCCAAGGCAATCCCCTAGCAATGCCCCGGTACTCAGTTACTACATCTATTATGACTCAAAGCTTTAGACTGAATATACCAGAAGTAAAACACGTATGGCAGGCAGATGACTCAGCAGGAGGGGGGAAATTGATAGAATTATACAATTGGTATAAGTACCTGAAAGGGAAAAGAAAAATATTTGGTTACCTAGTAAATGGTCCCAAGTGCTGGCTTATAGTGAAGTCACAAGAACTAGCCGAAAAAGCAGAGCAAATCTTTGGAGATGAAGTTACTATAACAACAGAAGGTAAACACCATTTGGGGGCTGTTGTGGGATCTATAGACTATAAAGATCAGTGTTGTAGAGATAAAGTTCAAGGATGGAAACAAGATATTATAGCTCTTGCAGAAATTGCAAAAAGCCACAAAGTCAAGGATGGATAGCACTGATGCATCTCTATCCCCGGACACACTATGCTTAGTAATGCAATTAAGAGACAGCGGAGCAAGCTCTTGGCTAAACGCCATACCACTCAACGATCAAGGCTTAGCCCTAAATAAGCAAGAGTTTAGAGACTCGCTGCGAATCTGATACAATTGGCCTTTGCATGGTCTACCAAGCCATTGCACTCGTGGAGATTGCTGCAACATCCACCATGCCGTCTCATGCAAAAAGGGGGGATTCATGGCGCAAAGGCATGACAGAGTTCGCAACATGCATACCTTTCCACTTGGTAAAGTTTGTAAGAACGTGGTAATAGAGCCACATTTCCAACTGTTTGACAACGAAAGATTCAACCTGTGACAGGCACGTAACTTGGATGTTAATTTTGGGGGGGCAGCGCAATTTTTGGGAGGGCACTTGTCGTAAACTGAAAATTTTAACACTACAATACAACATTACTATTTACTCAAATATATTTCTTTAATTTTTTGTTTCAAGATTATATCAATCAATGAACTTATGATATGTTTATTTCCAAGAGGAAGCATATACAAAACTGGAAATATTGCGTAGAAGATTAAAATTGCCATCTTTATATTAGTGTACATTCACCATAACCAGTTTTTAGTATGAATAAATTGTTGTATTTGAACTAATATCAACAATTTACAACGTCCTACATTCAAATTCTAACACAACGTATTTTACAACAACAGTGTGCTGTGATATTTGTACAATAGTACAAGTACATAATTAAAAAAGAAGTCAACGGTGCTTCATACTTTTAAAAAAGCGATGATGCTGCTCTTGCTAAGAGACTCCGAAATATCCCTTTCAATAGATGTTAGTGCTAAACCATTAAGACGTGCAGTGGTCATCTTAGAACGTAGGTGCGTTTTAATTCTCTTTACGGAGGAGAACATTTGCTCAACCTTGCAACATGTCTGAGGAATAGTGACAAGTAGTTGATATAAACTGTAAATGGAAGGGAAAATGTCTTTGTCAATAATATCCAAGACATCAATCAAAGTTTCAAACTTTGATGTGTCATGAGTAGAAAGATTTTGGAGGTTTCCAGCATATGCTGACTTAGCAATTTTAAAAGGTTCTTCATTGAGGAGGTATTTTTCACCTAATCTCCCCACCTCCTCCAACAAAAAATTTTCCTCACAAGAAAAAAAAATCTTACTACCTCCTTCAAAAAGAGTTTCCACTACCACCTCACAAATAAATCCACCCTAATAACTTGATTTGTTCGTGTTAATAATGAACATTTTGTATAGTTATATTTTTAAAATTAACCAATCCATCACTGACCACAAATATATGACACATTACATTTGCAGTCGTAGCCTGTTTTGTAATCTCTAATAATACTCCATTTTGAGTATCATGTAATTTTTTTCCAGCACCTACGACGAGTTTATCCTCTGTAGTTCTTAAATCTACCACCAATGCAAATTTATCCTTAAAAAAGTTTCTAATCAACATACTACTAGGTTCATATTTTAATTCACTTTTATGTTCTAATAATCTTTTAGCCTCATCATAAAGATCTTCTTTTTTGTTACCTTGACTATACACAGACTTAGGAACACCCTCGATAGTGATTTTTGTAGATTCAATATTAGGGTAAACGTATTCTTCAGAATCTGTCCAGGCTTTTTTCCTAAATAACATTACGATAGCAGCCATACTTTTTCTATGAAGATTTACCGTCTCATTAATAGTAGTAGAATCTTTATCCCACTCCACACTTTTTAACAAGGTAACATGCACAAAACTCAACTTTTTCCAACTTCATATCCCATAATACTCTCATTAGATAAATCTTCGTTTTGAATTTTTTCATATTCCAGTTCGATATTTTCTAAACTATAACCCTCTACATTTTCTCCACTTTCAGCAAGCATAATCTTACCATCTTTAGGTAGAGTAATTCTATATTGAAGATTATTTTCTAATGCAGAAGGACAGAATAATCCATGATCTCCTACGATTTTTGAGAGCTTTATTTTTTGCTTAGTTCCTAAAACTGTAGCTAATAAGGCATCAGAAACGTTTTGGGCATTTGCACTCCTAGCACCATCATCAGACTTAGAAATGCTTTTTCTAGTATTTTGTTAAGAAGTCTAAAATCACACATTTCTTCTCTAGTTCTTTCTGGAAGCCATAAATCTTTATAAATCTCATAAATTGCATTACCACTATTATCAAATAAGATCTCACCACCTATAGATACACAAAGTCTTTCTACTAGTCCTTTACCTAGATTATTCAAGAACCACGACTTAGTATTTTTATTCTTAAAATCAAACTTTAAGTTTAAAGATTTCGGAACCAAACAATCTTCCTTATTTAATTTAGGAATATCTACGTATATTTCTTCACCAGGATTTGCCTTATTAGGATTAAAAGTAATAATGTGCTTACTCCTACTTCCTTTAATATCACTCATCTTAAGTTTTCTAAAGTCCGGTCTGGTAGCCATTTATTAATAAAAAAGTTTTTTTTAAAATTTTTTTCTCAACGTTTCGCACTCACTTACGTTCGAGTTCGTGTTTTATATATATCATAAACAAACCAAGTTAAAGCTACAGCGAGTATCCACAAATTTTCAGCTAAAAAGCTTACACCTTTTGCTCCCCATTTTAAATTACCACTAATAATATTGAATACTCTCCTAGCAATAGGTCCTAACTCTTTACCTAAATCTTTTAAAGCTTTTACAAATCGACTCATAGCTTGTGCTGCTTTTTTAATTGCAGATCTAGCATTAATCACCACAGTAGTTATAATTCGTCCAATAGATATAGCAACACCACTTAAGCCTACAAGATTATTTTTTACGCATTCTTTAAATTTTTCAAAACGATTAAGATCAATAAGCTCAGTTTTGTTTTTTATAATATCTTGAGTTTCTGGTTGTACGGTTCTAATATTATTTTCTAATCTTATCTTATCAGCGGATAATCTCGCAGATTCTTCTAAGGTATCATATATGGCTTCTTTTTCTGGATCTGTTTCTGATAATTTTTTAAATCTCCAATGATCAGCCTCATATTCTAAATTATCTAATTTTTCCAGTATCGATTCTGGCATATTTTAATATCCCCTAATAGTTCTTAATTCCTCCATGGTTAAGATTTTTTGATCTTCAGCAAAATCTACGGTGTCCATCATATCATCCAACGTAGATTTTAAAGTTTCTAAACAATCAATACTTATTGACTCGTAACTTCATCCAGATTTTCTGTATTTATGGTATTAATATCTATATTTTCCTCGATTTGACCCGAAAATGTATCATAATGTTCAGCATAGGCTTTTCTAAATAATTCTTTAAATCTACTTATAGTTTCTTGTAATTTTTTATCTTTTGAGAAACAAACTTATCATCTTCTAAGATTATGATGTTTTTTCCCTCAAACTCTCCTCCTATAATATTTCCTTTTATACCTCTTCTTATATTAAACTCTTCTAGGAGTTTTTTAGAATTAGGACTATCTCCTTCAACAATGTTTTGATTTAAAAAACCTTTAAGAAATATTTTTGTTGTAGATTTTTAATTTCTTCATGAGGAGTGTTACTCCAATCTACATCAGGCATATTAGCCACATCAAGAGTAGTGCCCCATTCTAGATTAGGCTCTGTGGAGGTTGAATCTATAAAAGAAGTTTCTTCATGATGATTATCTTTTAATTAGTCAGTCTCTCTTTCTATAGTATTATCTCTAATATTTTCTTCATATTCGCAACTGCTCCCTGCTCAAGTTCAAATTCACAATCATTAGTTAAATCTATAAATTCTGCATCCATTTATTAAAAAAAAACTTACTAAAAAACAAAAACTTACAACAAGGAAATCTCTGATTTCTGAATCCAAGAATTATGTTTATTACCATATCCTAACCATTTTACCAAAGCCATGTTGCCTTTCATTTTTAAAATATTCTTTAATTTATAAACATCATCCTTTTAATCTACCGGTGAAAGTTCCTGTTCGTAAAACTTTCCTAAAATAGGTTCATTATCTGTAATATCCCTAATGGTAGGATCTCCTCTAAAAATTTCTGAAGTTTCGAATATTTCTTTCGTAAAAGTAGCTTCGTGTCCCTTTTTAAAAAAATTTTTGTACTTACTTATTCTAACACGGTGTCCATTCTTATAACGCGGTAGTGGAAATTGTCCTGTCCAATCACCATACAAAGTTAACAAAACTTGATCAGAATTATTATTATTTACATCAGAAGGTTTCATCAAGATAGTACTATGTTTTTTATTATTATAAGTATAAACAAATTGATCCAAAACATCTATCCACTTATTAGTTTTTTCGGAGTAAGAATATTTCCACATTATATTTTTTAAAGTCGTATTAAATCTTTCTACTACGGCAGCCTTTTTATCAGAATGTGTGGAGAAATATTTTATATCATGAGATTGTAATACACTTTTTACCCCCACATTGTAGAATTCTTTACCTTCATCGAATTGTATCTTGTTTGGAAATTTTTAAACCTAGACTTAAATTTTTCTAATTATTCACCAACAGTCTCCGTCATACTTTTAGTATCTTTTTTACGCACAAGAATTGCAAAAGCATATCTAGATAGAACCTCCACCCCAGCAAGGATCCAATTATAATCATTATTTTTAGAACGAAGTTTACCCATATAAATTAGATCTAATTGTAATTGTTCACCAAGATCATTCACATAAGTTATACTAAATTTATTTTTTTGTCACGATGGGTCTAACTCTCGTGTAAACATCTTGAGTTTTTAACCAATCTCGGATTTGCTTTTAAAAATATATAAATTATTTTCTAATGCTTTTCTATAAAGTGCCTCTACCCCAATATAACCAGACTTAGGATCATAATAGAGATTTCTAAGTTCTTGTTCTTTTTTAAAAACATTTTTATCTTTCTTATCCATTTATTATGAAAAAAAAAGAAAATGTAGTGAGCACGAGCGTAGCGAGTCAAAAAAAATCGATTCCTATAAGTAAATCTCTAATAATATGGATCCTATGTCGATATTACCTACATTTGTACTTATACTAAAGTTTTGACTTATTATAGGCGCCATCTTTTAAAAAACAGAACTTTCTATATCTTTATAACTTGTTATGGAACCATTTAAACGTTGCTGTGTAGTAATGGGAAGAGTCACTAATGTGGAACTAAATTTTCCATCCATAAAGTTTTTAGACTTATCTACGACGTCACAATTTACCATAATATATCTAAGACCAAGATTTATATCGGCGGGAGATTCACTCTTTGTCCAAGTATTAGGATTTATACCCGTATTAAGACGAAATCCTAAAATCTCACCAAAATGATATAGCATTAAAGACTCCGCCTTATGAAAAATCTTTACATGGTTGTCTTTCGTTTTTTCAAGTTGTTCACCTTCAGATTTTAAAATATCGATAATATTATTAAAAGTATAATGTCCCACATCGAGCTCTACTTTTTTGAACCAATGGAGATAGTCTTATATTTGTTCTTAATATTGTTGTAGTTCCAAAAAATAGTAGCTGTTTTTACAAATAATCTACCTCCAAGTGGGATTTTAATATTTCTATCTAAAAAAATTTCTTTACTCCCATTTTCTACAAGTACGGTTAATTTATTCACTTCGTTTGTGTTCATTTATTGAAATTTAAAAAAATCATTTAAACTTTTAATAAATGGAAGTCGCCACAGATAGACTTTTTCCTCAGCTCAATGATATGTATAAAAAATATTATGGAAGAGAATTTGACCAAGCTATGAAATTAATCAGATCTTAGGATAAGTCTGAAGCAAAACAAAGATTTTTTTAAAAATATCCAAATGCTAATCTCAATAAATTTGCTTTTGAAGGTAAAGTAGATAAAGATCTTAATCTTATCAATGAAATATATTATAACGCAAGTTCAAAATATAGATATAGTATTAATACTTCTCATTTTAAAAATAATCCACAATGGAGAAAGTCTTTAGATACCGCAGGTGATCTTTTTTGTACTCCTTAGATATGGAATCATTACAGAAATTTAAAAGGATTAGTGTTAAAAGACGATAATTTAAAATTAGATGTTAACGAAATAAGTTTCTACGTTAATGAAAAGGATAGCTTTATGTGTAATTTTCCCAAGTTAATCACGAACTATGAAAATAAAGATGACATTCAAGATATCCGTAAAGCGAAATTTGACTACATAAATTACCCTTATTTTACGAGTTTATTATCTGCTTATGTTATAAGTTATTTGGGAGGTATGAGTATAGAACATATGAATATGAGCTCAGCAAGTCTGAGCCAACCTAATATACACTCCATCACAAAATATTATTTTTATTATCATATGGCAAGATTTTTACGTTATTCAGAAAAACTAACCCCTTACGTTACAAAAAATGTCTTAAAATTAATCCAGAAAAAAATCCTTGTTAAACCAAGTTTTAAAAAAGGACTTTTTAAGGATTATCCAAAATTTGCAAAACTTATCACAAACTATGACTCTTTAAAAAAAATGTTTTATAAACACCCCGAAAGATATTCAGAAGATAGTAAGTATAATTTTTTAATCTCAAAAATTATCTATAAGGCTGCTTTTAGAATAGTAAATTGATCTGATGATGATTGGAAGCTCTTTATTAAAAAATCTTCAGATGGTTTAACGCATTTAGGTCAAAAATCATTACAAGAAGCTGTAGAGTCTTATGTTTATAGTATTCTAGGAACTCAAGCTAATACGAGGTGGTCTATTGTGAATCAAGGTGCTAAAAGTTTTCAAACTCAAGATGTTTTTCGTAAATTAGTTAAAGACACTATTATTCAAGATGATCCTACAGTAACTATTTCTAGCATGAGAACGGCTATAAAAAATACTAATGTGGTCTTAAATATGATGATAGGTTCTGGAATTATTTTAATACCTTCTAGTATGATTATTTTAGAAAAACCTATGGAAGGATATAATAATATTTTAACTATATTATTATATTATAACTCTATTATTATTATACATTATAATATTTTAACAGGTGAGATGAAATTTGGTAAAAATAATAATGTTAATCGCGTAGCTCCTCCTAAAGAGTCTAAGATACCAAAAACTCCTTCGAAAATTATTCCTCCTAAAGAGTCTAAGATATCAAAAATTCCTCCAAAAATTCCTTCTGAAGACTTTAATCTCTTAGAAGTCTCAATAGTTATGCTATTAGGTGGAATCTTAACCGCAAAATATCTTATATAGGAAAAATCAAAAAAGTTTTCTTTTAATAAATGGCGATGTATTTTGGATATGAAAAAATTAATTATAATAATATTAAAGAAATCGAAAATAGTCAAGATAAGATTAAGAGTAAGTTGCAGACGATCGAAACTCATCTTAACCTGTATGAAAATGAAATAGATAAATTAAAGGCTTCTGCTATTTCTATTAATAATAATATTTCTTCTAATAAATCTGACATTGCAGCAAATAAAACAAATATTTCATCTAATAATACTCTTATATTATCAAATCGACAATTATCTGTAAATAAACTATCGAGAATAAGATCTTTAAAAACCCATAGATCTTTTTTATACGAATTTTATTATAAAAATCCTACGTCCATGTGGAGAACTCCTGTAAATCCTAGTGGAGGATATCCTAAAAGTATTATTCATTTACCAGGAATGATTAATGATGAAACAAAAATAACATTGGTTAAACATACCTTTGATACAGATGCTGCATTACCCAAATTTAGTTTAAAATATGTTTTAAACTTATTAGTAGTTAATAACATTATAAAATCATACGAAATAGTAGATTTTGACGTTCAAAACTCCATACCATTCTCTAATAACTTTATCGTTCCATTGGAAACAAGTTTTTTTCTTAAAGATAAACATCCACAAACTCACGAGATAAAAATGATGTCTGTGATATTTCAAAAAATAACAACAAATGTCTCTGTAAATAATGAGTCTTGCATATCAGTAATTGTGGATATGAGCGTTTAGCAAGTCAAGCGAAGCGAATACAGCTACTTATAATCTTCTATGTTTCTACTTGGTCTGTTTTTGAGTAAGTTTTAAGTACATCTTAAATTATTTAAACTTACATGGTCCATTTTTAAGTAAAAACACAGTAAAACGATCAAAGATCGCTAGTAGTTCAAGTACATCTTAAACTTACTTAAGACTTCCTTAAGACTTATTTAAGTAAAAACTCAGTAAAAATTATTTTTATCTAATTAAATGAATGTTAATAATACGCAACATCCAATCAAATCGAATATAGTTACTACGCAAGAAAAAGTTAAAGATCCACGAAAAGTAGAAGCTGGAAAAAAACTTGCGCAAATTTCTAAACAAGCTAAAGAAGCAAAGAAAAAGAAGTTGGAGGAATTTCAAAATAATATTTCTTCTTCTAGTGAGACTTCTCCTGTAGGGTTTACATCATTTATTCCGACTTTGTATTCCATAATAATTTCCATACTTGGAGTAGGTGTAATTTTCTACAGATACATTAAAAATAAACCACAGAACTCCTTAAAAAACAATATTGTACAGGAACCAAGTAACAATGAAGACTTAAAAAGTAAAGATGAACCAAGTAAAGAAAAACTTATACTTCTCAGTTTTGATTAGAGGAAAAATTTAAGTTTTTTTTTTCTTAATAATAAATGAGTACTAAACCATATATTAATCAAATTTATGATGCTGGAATATTGACTTTAAGTGCTGTAGGAGTTTCTATGGTGAGTAAAAAAGTTTTAGGAGAACCTTTACGAACACCTCAATCTATTCAAGGAACTTTAAGACTAGCTGGAGCTGTAATATTAGGATCTATATTAGTAAAATATCTCAAAGATAAAAAAATAATTCCAGATAAAATTGAAAAATGAGCGAAGCGAATACGAACAAAGTGAGCTTGAGTTTAAAAAAAATTAATAAAATAAATGGCTTCTATTGTAGTTGGAGGAGTTTTCAACGCTTTTGCTTTTGCTGGAGCTGGATTTTTGTTTAGTAAATTAAATCATTCTGGATATGAGAAAGAAATGAATAGACATAATCTAGCTATGGAAAAACTTGCTAAAGATAAAGAATTATGGCATAAAAAAGAAGTTGCTCGAAAAAATAAAGAATCGCATCTTAGACAAGAACTTTCTGATGCTAATAGAGATATTAATACTACTAATAAAAATCTACAAAAACTTAAAAACAATGCTTAAACTCAACTCGTCTAGAGTGGACTCCACAATCTAGATTAGAAAATTATTATAAACCTAGTAAAGAATTTCAAGAATATCAACATATCGTAGTGGGAATTTTTGGAATTTTAGGAGAATGGATATTAGGAAAAATAATTTAGCAGCAAAGCTTTATTTTAGAAATGTATTACTCTTAAAAAGTTATACATTTTTTAAGTAAGTTTTTTTTGTAGATATTTTTTTTAGATATTTTTTTTAGAGTTTTTTTTAGATCACATTGGTGGTATTTCTAGTTTTAAAATGACCAATAGCTAAGGTGTGGATTCCATCCTTTAAGATGATTCTTTTATCATCAGTTGAGGTAAGACCCACCTTATTAATAGTTTCTAGATAATGTTTATGATCATGAGAGCGTATAATACTCATTCTTCGTAAAATGTCTCTTCTTGTTTCTAAACCATAAACATAATCCTGATGTGAAATATTATTCTTAATGACAGATTTCTTAATTCCTTTACATTTTTTAATATTATTATTATTATCAACCATAATATAACTAGAACACTTAGATCTTAATCCAATAATTTGCTTTAAAGATTCTCCACCACATTCATCTTTATTAAGACCTAATACTTTTGCATTTTTCCCCATTGGAATACCTCTCAGATGACTTTTGGATATTTCGAAGTATCAAACCAAGTCTCTACGCCTGGAGAAATATCTTTGTAAAAGTCTTCAGTCTTAATTTCGTAACATAGAGAGTCTGTATCGGTAAATATTAGACTTGCCTCATCTCCATATTTTTGTTGTATGAAGTCATAATAAAAGTTAAATATATTAAGTTTAGAAATATCTAAGATGCTCATTCCCACATAGATGGTTTTTTTTAGTATTAATTTCTTCTTATACAAATGAATCAAAATAAGATTTCCTCAAATATCTTACAATCTTTATAAAATGGTTTATTAAACAATTTTTGCGCCTTGTCTGGACTATTTACAAGTTGAACTTGTACTCTATTTCTAAGATTCTCCATAGTTTTTCCATATACTGCATTGTTCATAAGTTTAAAAAAATCCTTCTCAAACTTATTTTTCGACTTTATTCTAAGTTCAGTGTTTTGCCTTATATACGACTCCATCCATGAAAATTGTTTAAATGTAATACCTCTATGAATTTTTTTCAACACGAGACCTATAGATAAGTAATACTTTAAAGCAGAATAATGAACTACGTAATTAAATTTATTACCTAAAGTAGACAATAATTTCTCTTTAGCTCTTTGGGGAGCTAATGGAAGATCATTATGATAAAGATGAAGATGATCTGGATAATCTAGATCTACTTCTAAAATACAACCCTTATCTTCACAAAGATTTTCCCCAAAATTTATTTTTTCTCTATTCATCCACTTAAAACCATGAGTGGGTAACTTATGCGTCATCGCCCATCCATAAAAGTTATTTGCATTGAGATATTGAATAAAAATGGAAGGTTTGGATGAATCGTAATCTTTTAAATATTTATGATTAGCGGTAGATTTTCTTTTAGTAATCATGGACACTCCACCTCTTCCTCGTGCCTCTATCATAAGATGCATATCTTGATCGTGAAGTAATTCGAGTTGAATATTAGCCTTTTTAAAAGAGCATCCTATGATAAACCTGGTGATGTATAATACCAAGCTGGATCTAAATCATAATTCTTCATACATACATATCTAAATTGTTCCATTACATCTGCTAATAATAATACGTCTGTTTTTTGATAAAGATCCTGGTATTCACCTAAGGATTTTATTTTAAATTGATTCCAAACTTTTTCAGCATGAGAATAATCCTCTTGAGAAATATGTTCTTCATTCAACATCGAATAAAACTCATCATGAGAAGGAAGACTCGTTTGTTGTAATTTTTCCTTATTACCCACACAATCGTAAGAAAGTACTCCCCTCCTTTTTAAAAGTTTATTTTGACATGGATCTTTAAAACATGATTCTAAGTTGGAGAAATTAGTTAAGTTAGAAGCTAAAGAGTTAAGACAACTCGACATAAACTTAGAGGAGTCTAAAAATCTTAAACTATGTTTTACATTCTTCTTTAATTTTTTCTTATCTAAAAATGTATCTACGATAACTTCCTTGGTAAAACTTATATATTTCTCATCTGATCTTACTATACAATTAACTTGACCCTCAGAAACTCCTAAGTTTCTTATCAATAAGTGAGCATCGTAATTTTCTAAGTTATGGATGAAAACAGGAATAAATTTTGGTTTTTCTAAAAGTAAGTTACACTTTGGATGAGCAGCTCCCTTATATTTCACCGTAAAATGACAATGATCTGTTACTTTAATTAAGTCTGCTCTTTCCTCATTAGGGTCAAATTCTTTTTTACCCACATAACACGACTTCGTATTGTTGAAGTCTTTCAGATCTTTTTTTGTTAAAATAATATTTTTTGAAAACTTAAATAGATGATAAAGTTCTTTAATAATATCTTCAAGCTCATTAACAAAAACTTGAGCTACATCTCTACCATCATCCAAGTGTGTTATTAATCTGCAATTAAATACTTCTTCATCAAAACTTTTAACATAAATTCCAATTCCACTTGGAATATGTTCTTAATAAAGAATGGTGTTTTTTCCTTTTTTTTCTTTCAGTCGGATGCATGTAACACTAAAAATCTGCGTAAATCACAAAGGAGACTCTAGTTGGATGTTGATAGTTCTTAAATTCAATAAATCTGGATCTTCCTTACAGGATCATGAAGACTGCAATATTTTAAATGTTTATCTAAAAGATCTTGTTTTCCATAATAATTAAGACAACTATCACAAATATAAATCTTTATTATTCTTCTTCTTAGTCACCTGCCTCTTTATAAGTCTACTCACATTTTTTATAACAGTATAATGTTTATCATTTAACAATAAGAGTCTTACAACATGTCCTGAAGACCACTCCAAAAGTCTAAGAGGTATTATGGTGTTGTCTTGATGTCCAAAAACATTTATACAAATATTAGGATTATTTTTCTCAAACTTATTAATATCTGATAGGCGCATAGGAAAATTAGTTTTAGACCAGTTTAATTCTTTCTTTAATAAAATTTGAAATTTTATTAAGATTTTTCTGGTCGCCACCAAAAATTGAAATGGTCACCGCCCATTTAAAACATTCATCATCTTCATTTTTTGGGTTAATAATAGCATTCTTATCTTTAATCCACTTCGGAGTAGGAACAAAAGAAGAACCCATTATGGGATTATACTTGGTAGAGATTATCTCCATCTTTATAATCTTATCAAATTTCCATCCTGATCCTTTTATTGGATACTCAACTAAGGAATCTAACATTTTCTTTATCATCATATGAACTTCATAATCTACATCGGATCCTTCTAGGATAACAACTTGTTTAGATCTTATATGTGTATTATCACAATCTAATTCTTGACCAGTAAATGGATCTATTTTCTTCATTCTACATTTAAGATTCAGTTGTACCTTACGATTAATTAAATTATTCTTTGTGAAACTTACAATATTCGAACGACTGTTGAATAAAAACTCGATGATACCAAGATTTTGTTTAATATCGCTTATCACGTAAACAACAACCTTACCATCTAGAGCTGATCTTTCTTGGTTAATTTGTGGGAAATCTTCTTGAAGTCTCTTCGATCTTGGATTTATGTAAGATATAATATCACCCTTATTTACATATTTTTTTAAATCGAAAATGTCTTGTCTTCGTTTTAGTTTTAAGTCAGAAATAGATTGAATAACTGGCTTCTTTCATCTATTTAATCCTCTACGATCTAAGGGAGTTTTTTTTCGGAGAAATATTTGTTTTTCTTGCATATGTCTTAATGTTAACTTGCGTAGTTTAATTTGCTCATTAATCTGTTTCTTATTATTATCTAAATGATTTAATAGTGCCTTTTTCGTCTTATAATTAGTTTTTAAATCTCATTTGAAATAGTAATAATAGTCTGTAACTTAGATTTTCTTCATGAATTAGTCATCTCTTTATTATTATGTTTTTTTTAATGATAAAATTGATTTTTAAAGTTTCCAGCACATTGTTAAAAAAAATGGGGTATTACTAAAAATCACAAAAAAGGTCACGAGCGTTAATGTGCAACATATTTGTAGTCAGTGATGGATTGGTTAATTTTAAAAATAGAACGATCAAGAATGTGCATTATTAAAACGAGCGTAGAGGTCTTTAAATAAATGGGAAATTGTATTACTCGTACAGAAAGAACTGAAAAAATGGTTCCAGGTCCAAATAATCCTGGAGAAATGATTAAAGAAGTAAAAATTAATAAGTCTTGTGGATGTACTTCTAGACTTGGAAAAAATGGGACTAATCTTAGATTTAATACACATTTTGACCATAATAATAGTTTTACTACGGATGTTAAAAGTACAAAACAAAAAAAAGTGTGGAAGATTGAATAAAGATCTTAGATGTATAACACTTAAAAAGTTATACATTTTTTTTCTTAATTTACAGAGTATTCGTAAGGATATCTTAGGGAGATTTCTAATTTTGCATATTTTTTATTTTTTAAAGCTTCACGAATCTCAGATTTTTCTTCCTTAGACAAATGTCCTAAATAATCGTCAAAAATAAGATCTATGTTTCTCCTAGTTGGATTATAAAATGTGTCAAGTCTCTAAATATTTTCTCGATATGGTTTTGCTATGGATGTTAATTCTTGAGTAATGACTATCGTGGAAAGTCCGTAATGTCTTGCGGAAAATGCTAATTTTACAAGTTCTGAAGAGCGTTTTTTCACTAAAGTACTTGCTGCTATATCATCTAAAATAATTAAAGAATTTGCTCTCTTTGCAAATTCTACAATTTGCCTTTAAAAAGGTTCTACATCATCTTGATCACAACTAACAACTATAAAATTTTCATCTTTATCATAGGGGCCATTTTGATAAGTTTTGTTCCATTCATAGGTGGGACATATTTAAAAAATATAATCAAAATAGCCTAAATAATTTTGTTCTAAAATTTTTAGTAAATAATATGTTTTTCCAGAGAAAGTCATGCTTACGATAATCATATAAAAAGGCGCATAAGCACCATTTGCTTCATTTGGATCTTTGCTCATTTTTTCATTTTTTCTGGAACGATATTATTTTTAAAACGGTTAGAAATCTCGTTTAAGATTCCAAACTTCCTTTGCTCTCCATCGATGTCTGAGGTGATTCTTGTGGTGAACATTATTCTTTATTATTAATATTTTTACTCGTGTTAGAAACATGTTTACCTACAATAAGACTTCCTGAAAAGATTCCAATCAGATATATAGTGTGATATAGTCTAAAAATAATTTTACATCTTGATGAAATGGTTCATTATTGGAAAGTTCTCTACCTATTTGTATGGCATTTTGGGTTAATTTGAGATGCTCCCTAAGTTCGGAAAATTTTCCAATCACCACATCCGTAAGCATATTGTTTGTCTTATTTAATTGATCTCGCTTGTAGTCTTGAAAAATCTGCTCTAAGGCTTTTTCTGAGGCTTTTTTAATATACGATTGCATATACTTAATTTCTTTTGCGGAAGATAATTTTAGTAAAGTTTCTTGAATATTTACGTTTTGCGGATCACTACGTTCGTTCATTTATTATACAGAAAATTTTTGAGTCAAAAAAAATATTGTTTTTTACGCCATGGTTATGAGACATAATAGTAAAATATACTAAATCATTTTTGAAAGAGGTAGTGTGATTTCTTGTGAAGTAATAGTCATGTTTTTTTTGAAGGAGGTAGTTTGATTTTTTGCGAGGTGGTAGTGAGATTTTTTCTTTTTTTTTGGATGAGGTAGTGAAAATTTTTTTCTTGCGAGGAAAATTTTTTGTTGGAGGAGGTGGGGAGATAAGGTGAAAAAATACCTCCTCAATGAAGAACCTTTTAAAATTGCTGAGTCAGCATGTGCTGGAAACCTCCAAAATCCTTCTACTGTCATGTCTGGCAACAAATGAACGAAAAACTTCTATTTCATAATCACGTATATCTAGATGGTACAGAAGCAACAACTTATTCAGTTCCTGTTTGTCAAGAAAGTTGAGGGAGCTTGGTAAACAACAGGAAGCAGCATTCATGATGCCTAATTGGTCTGTATACCAAACCGGGCATCAAGTTTTGCCAAGATCTTGCCAAGATTTCGGCGTAGGACAGTAGTAAGTTCTTCTAAGTTTGAAGAATGTTGGTGTTCAACAGTGCTATTTTACATAAGTGTCTTTTAGTCTTTCAGGAATACATCGTTGTCTACTAGCACTTCTCACGTCAAAAGTGTGTAACTCATATTTCTCACTCAAATCCATAGCATATTCTACCACTTTGTCAAATCAAAATTGGACAGCCTTTCTTTCAGGTCACTAAGCAGTATCTGGCAAGAAGAAATAGTCATCGCGTTGCAAATGATCAAGAAAGAAAGAAATGTAACCCATGATTAGTCAAATAATTCAGCTATTAAAATTTAAAATCCAGCCAAACATTTCCTACCACAATTAGATGGGAAGATCGATAAACGTCAGTTTGCGCGAAAGGGCCTCTCAACAACTGACGCATTAATAAGCTTTCTCCAACCCATTTTCAAGGCAATCGATAAGGAGACAATACAGCCCGGATTTTCTTTACTGACTTTTCTAAGGGTTTCGACCGAGTGGACCATAACATACTGATGGGAAATCTTCGAAAATTTATATTACATCCTACCCTTAGACACTGGATATCAGCATTTCTTCTTAATAGGCTGCAAGCAGGTCGAACAGCTGGAGTACTACCTGATCAGAAAAGTCCTAACGGTGGAGTACCGCAAGGAACAAAATTGGGTGTAGTACTGTTCTCTGTAATGACTAACGATCTCCTGGCAGACTGGAAACTAAGAACAAAGTACGTGGATAACACAACGTCTTTAAAAATAATCCCAAGGAATGCGATCAGCGTAACTAACATACTAGCAGATAACTTTAATGACTTCCCTGAAAACAGCCATATAAAACTCTACCCTAAGAAGTGCAAAGAGATGGTAATAAACCCTCTAGAGCATAACACTATGGTTCTGAGACCTATAACTATAAGTAATACCGTTATTGAGAAAGTTAGGAAATATAAACTTCTTGGAATCATCATAACAGATGATTTAAAATGGACAGAACACGTCGACTATATACATGCAAGAGCAAGTAAAAGATATTTGCCTTGCATGTACTATGTAAAGCCGGTGTTGGAACAGATAGCATGTTAAAGGTCAATTTTACAATTATTCGATCAATATTAGAATATGCTGCACCAGTTTGGCAGACAATTCCTGAATACCTCTCACAAAAAGATGAATCGGTGCAAAGGAGAGCTTTTAAAATTATTGAACCGGAGGAAGAAAATTATGATGAACATTTAAAAACATTTAATGTGGAGAAATTACAAACAAGACGCGAAAAATTATGCAAACAGTATATGAGAAAACTTATAAACCCAAACCACCTATTACATCCATTGCTGCCTCACCCACATGATAGAGACCATGACCACAACCTACGAAATGGTAGCAGTCAGAGTTTTTATCTTTTTAACGATAAACAGTACTGTCGAACGAAGCTGTGTTCTGACCTCTTTATTTTTAAATACTACTAACATGCTTTATATAAATAGTAATAGTTTTAATGTTTAGATACTATTGTATTTTAAATAATTTGATGATTTGTAATAGTGTAGACCTGCTAATTCAGCTCTGTACTTTGTACATAACTGCAAAGGGTTCCATAAACTTATCTTATCTTATCTTATCTTATAACACTGCGCCAAAAGCAAAAGGAATAAAAAGAAAAAAAACATCACTTACCTTTCGAAAAAGCTCTTAAACAACTTATTCTTAAAGTAACTGTAGTAATAAAATTTCAGTTTTGACGCCTGCAATTTTCCTTTCTATCCACGCAATCGATCCAGAATCTACTTCATGTTGTCGCATTTAGACTTGGCATAACGTTACACGAACAAGTCAGAATGGTCAGCAAAAAATATTTTCCATAAGATATTAAACTTATCGGTTTTATAGGGGATTTGGCATATTTAAGCGATACTTCAATTCTTCAAACAACTCTGGAAATTTCTTTGGGGGGCAACCGCACCCTCTTGCACCCCCGTAGCTACGTACCTGACCTGAGATCCGCCATTACCAGTCCAGAAGTGCGGTTGGATATGAAGGTCGACAGTTTCTAATTTTGCAGAGCTACAGCAGTATTCGACGTAAGAGTGACGCACGTAAACTCAAAGTGCAAGAGTAGTATTAGCCCCCCCATATAGGATCAGAAGTGACGTCACACATTGTGACCGGAAGGTAACGTTACCCTTTTAAGTGACGTGCCGTGCACGTGCAATGCGTGTGACTGTGGTAACGTTACCAGCGTGGTCGGACCTCTGCGAAGACATAGCCAAGGATCAAAATAGCGATAATGTATGCTGAATAATTATTTCCTAGTATAAAAACAGATTTTCGAATAAAAAGCAGCATAAAGTGCAGAGCTTTCGTTGAGGAAACAAGACTACCGAATCTTCAGGATAAGCATTTCATTTCATACATTGGTTTCGCTGTTGACGCTATTAAAGGAAAAAAGCCGCTCATATATATTTTTTTCTAAATCTTCAGGACAAACTTCGGTGAGTACATGAAGTATTGTTGGTCGTTGTCATAGCAACTCGAGTAAAAACAAGCTCGAAAATGTTTTAGAGATGGATTTGGCTGCTAAAATTGCAGAAAGTGAAACATTGGCAGAGCTTGAGAGTTTGGAGAAGATGTATAGGCTGAACGAAAACGAGCAGGGGTTAATATTCGACAGGAAAGTAGAGATTATAACGCGTACGGTCGAATAGGGCATCGAAAACGAACGACTTGGACTTGCTACGAATCTGACGAACTCTTGGACGCCCGAACAACGACGACAGCTCTTGCTCGACTGGGAAAACGACGAACATCTTTTGGAGGCTTCACAGCTACACGATTTAACTTGTGATTGGTCGTCCGGTGAAAGGGACTGGCAAGACGATGAACCCTTGCTTCAAGTTGGTCGTGAAGAAAAAAAGACCCACGATGAAATCGATGATGGAGTAGGGACAAGCACAGCAAACGAGGTTAGCGATAGTAATTATTTCACCATGAAAAATGTGAAGCAAGTTTGCGTGAATAAGTTCCGAACGACAGGAGTTGATTATACTGTACAATTCACGGACACGTTTGCTCGTTTGGAACTCTCACAGTACCACCACCGTTTACATGAAATCTTTGAACGTTTGTTGAATTCTGTCACGCAAGATATGCCTGAGCACGATCAAATCCGTTTTGTGTTGCAGTCGCCTCAGCTTGAGACCCCTATTTCTATTCCTTTCATGCCTCTTCATCAACTCACAACCGAGCGTGTTTTAACTCAAATTGAGCGGGTCATACAATACAATCACGAATTTCGACTAAATGATGGTGTCAATGTTAATTTCATTCACGTTGAAATGCCTAACGGCGGTACGGGTACAAAATGAAGTCAAATCAATTTGGAAAACCATTTGACAAAGAAAAGGTCCATTATTAGAATCCAAAACACAGATGACATCTGTTTAGCTCGAGCCCTTGTTGTTTCGATTGCCAAAATTGAAAACGATAGTCGCGAGCGTCAAATACGAAATCCAGACAGACCACTCCAAACACGTTTAGCTCATGAATTGCACCAAAACGCCGGTGTTCCAATAGGAAAGTGCGGTTTAGAGGAAGTCAAACAATTTCAAGCGTTTCTCTCTGACTATCAAATCAATATTGTTTCAAAAAAACATCAAAACTCGATCATTTATTCTGGACCCGACAAAGAGAAAAGAATTTATTTGTTCTTGCATGACAATCATTATGATGTCATTACAAGCATGCCGGCCTTTTTTGCTCGTAAAAAGTATTGTCACACCTGCAAGAAAGCCTATGATCACAAACAAGACCATTTATGCCCTGATGCATGCAAAT
>JAOBYK011197526.1:0-46329 GCA_025434845.1 Phenganax subtilis | reverse complement strand
TAGAAGAAAAATCAATAAAGTTTTCATTATTATTATTATTATTATTATTATTATTATTATTATTATTATTATTATTAATATTCAGAACTAATTAGAAAACAAAGTCAACAGTTTAATTCAGTCAAATTTATAAATCTTTCTATCAGCTCCGTCGGTGTTTTCGCGAAAGAATGCACAACCTTCATTATACTGCTTGAGGATTTTGGCTTTGAGAAAAATCATGTAAACTACTGCATTAAAAGAATGATGACGATTGCAATCTGAACAACCTATTACATATTTTGTTGCAGAAATAAAGAGTGGTCCCATCCAGAACTATTAGGTTGAACATTATACTGAGTACTTGTTATATAATCCCATGGTTATTTCTATATGTTATCAGTGATTCACGTAGCCAATTGTAAATTACCTGCAAGAAGTGAGATTTACAATTGTATATAATCTAAAAATGCATATAATAAAGTTTTCATTATTATTATTATTATTATTGATCAAGAAACAAATTTCATTGGGGCGGCCTGTGAATTGAAAGAATTGGAAAGCCAGCTAGATCAAAAGAAAATACAAGAAAGGACTGAAAAAGCATTGAAAGCGTGATATTGAGACAACAATGACATAAACTTTATTGAATATTTGATATTTTGAGAAATTTTGATGTTAATTGACAGGATAATTTTAATTGTATTGAGTATTTTTTCATTGGCACTCGAAATGTATGTTAACAATTATTATGCAATAAATATGGAAAGCTGTTCATTATTTCAAGTAAACCTTTGAAAACCATGAACTAGGCCTTAAAATCATTTAGAATGTAGATGGAAACCTCAGATGAACGAAAAACGCCCTTAACATCTTATTTCGTTAACAGTCAATTAAAACAAGATCTTTCTCAGGCATCAAACATATTGGTTGTAATGGTTAGTAATGAACGTAACCCATTTTTGCGCCAGTCACTTTGATAAGTCTACTGTTCATTGAATCTGTTAATGTTTTGATGGCATCTTTGTACACAGCAGCCATGCAGGTTTGAATTGCTTCCCAAAGACAATTCTTAGATGAGAATTGCTTGCCACCGTCATATACTTTGCTCTTCAGTTTTGACCAGAAGTTCTCAGTGGGGTTGAGGTTGGGTGAGCATGCTGGCCACAACATCAAACGACCTTCCTTGAATCCAAATTTTGTAAATGCTTCCTTTGTGTAAAGAGCAGCGTGGGATGGGCCATTGTCGTGCATAAAGGTCATCTTCCTCTTTAGTGACAATGATTGTTTCTCATATTAAGGAACAAAATTCTTTTTTAAGAAGCTGACATACGATTCAGCACACATCTTAACCCCATCAGGCACGTGAAAAGGACCCACAATTTGGTTATTAATGATTCCTGCCCAAATCATAACACCACCACCTTGTTGTCACCTGATCCTGCTGTGTGGAGTGGTACCATTGAGTAGCTAGCCACTCATCCATCCATCTGGACCATCGAGAGTTGCCCGAGATTCGTCAGTGAACAAAACATTTTCGAAATTGGTTTTCATGTATGACTTAGCCCAGTCCAAGCGTGACAGCTTATGGCTTGTTTTATTGGTGGTTTAATTGTTGGCTTTGCAACTTTTCCAATGCTCCTCAAGATCTTGCACCGTCCAGCTCTGGATCTTGATGAGACGCCAGCTTCATGAAATATCTTGGCACTCGTTGAATGCGGATTTTTTGATAGAGCTTTCTTTGCTGAACTGATTTCCTGATGAAAAATTTTTCGAAACTTTCCTTTATCCGATCTCTCTCTCTCACTTCCCTGCTATTTTCAGTGAATCTTTTTACTGTGGGATGATCTCGATCCATTATCTTTGAAATATCCAACATGGTTTTGCCGTGGCTAAAAAATTCCACTATTCTTTGCTTCTCCTCCAGTTTTAGGTCGGTTTTACATCCCATCTTGGTAGTTATGACCAACTGCGTGCTATTTTTGCTTGTTTTTATACAGTGTTGTATAATAATCATTTACATTAAGTAGGAGTTTTTTATACAAAACATTCAATAACTTGGATGTTAACTGTTCTTGCTCCTCGGCACATAGTATAAAACATTACCCATTACGTCAATTTCATCTTGTTCTTATTCATCTTCTTCTTGTTTTTATTACTTCAATTTCATTTTGTTCTTATCAATATTCTTATATTCTTGGCGTTGACGCTATTCTAGATAACGATAATTTTCTCATTTGCATAATAATTATTAACAGCGTGTATATCAATACCTTGGCTTCCTAGTTGGGAACTACAGTGTTTGAGTCAGACGTTTTATAGCGTTGCCCATGTGGGCCACATGGACGATGCTTACATTCTATCTGAATTCTATTCGTATATTTTTTTATGTTAATAAATTTGTTAAAGCAACTTTTAAAATTTAAAAAAAAAGCAATACAGCAGTCCTTGGCTACCATACTAGTGCTATCGAACAGAATATCTAATTTGTAAGCCTGTACATAAGCAGTGGTGAGAAGTGCAACTACTGTACATGTGCTCTGTCCAAAATTTGAGTCTGAGGCACTGTGATTCCAGTACAGTGCTTGGCCAACTGAGCAACTGCATCAGTTTCTGAGAAATGACTATATATTGATTAATAAACCTGTATGTGATAGTTGTAAGATTGCAAGTTGACTCATCTGCAAAGAATCAAGTCTTATAAATTGATGATCATCTACTTACTTTATAACAATATGAACTATTGCTTCCCTTCAAACGAATCTACTACAGTCACCTATTTCTGAAACTCCAATATTTGTGTGTGGATAACTGGAATCATAAAAGTTGAGAGATTTAGGGCCTGTTCATATGGGCCAAAGTTATCCCGGTTAGCGAGGAAACTTTTCGGCAAATTCGCAAGCGAGATCTCGCCTTATTAACAAATAGTTCGAAAAATTCGATTGCGTTCATATGAGACGAAAAGTTTTCCCACTAACCGAGATCTCGCTTGTGGAAGAGCGAGATCTCGGTTAGCGAGATAAAATTCTCCCATATGAACGCCATTTTCCCGCCTACCGGGATAATTTTCTGTTTAGTCAGCAACTTTTCAACATGTGTTTTAACAAAATGGCGGGCGTAGACGTCACAGCCGAAAACTTCCCCCGGTAAGCGGGATAACGTTTCACCATATGAACAAAATAAAACTATTTGGCTGGTCGAAAAGTTTCCTCGCTAACCGGGATAACTTTGGCCCATATGAACAGGCCCTTAGAATGCTCAGCTAGCAGTGTAGTTGAAACTGTGGGAAATAAAATAACTAATCATTTGTCTCTGGCTAACTGGTTGTTAGCAATAGCATTGAAATAGCAAAAACAATTTGCATTGCGTTTTAGGAAAACCTTTTGGATCGACAGGAGTTTTTTCATTGGGTAGTTGAACAAATGGATAAAGTAAAAAATGATGACATCATTTTGAAGCTACTATTGCCGATTGTGCTTAGGGTAAGTGTATGTGTTTATGACATGTAGCAGTACTCTAGGTACTAGAAACAGAAATTTTAAGCTCTTTACTATATGGTTTGCCAGCATGTATTGTTGTTTCCTTATGATATAGTTAATCTACAGCATAGTTTGTGTATCCTTTATGTCATCACTAGCATCTGGAAGTTTCTTGTTTTTGCTGAAGTGGATTATTATATTTCGGCGCTTTGACTGGCTATGCTTTTGCTTTTTTTATGGTTATTTTACTTGCTAAATGAGTTGGTTACTATAAACTTCTAACTCTTTAAGTACTGGCATTGTTGACAGTTTGACTGCAACAGTTAACTTATTTGCTTCATTTTTTGTAAGCGATGTTGTTTTGAACAATGACAGCAAAGAATCCAGGCTAGTGTGAAGACATTGTCTCGACACTGATACAGTATTTTCTACCGTTTTGTTGTTTCCATAGTTATAATTAGGTGGAATTACTCTTGCCGCCAATCAAAATAGCCGTCAGAACACTGGAATGTTGACAGGCTAATCGCAGATGTCTGTCGTGAGGAAAAGTTTTTGTTGCTTGTTGTGAGGTGATCTGTTTTCGGAGGCTGGATTGGTTGTATTTGGTAACTTTGACTCTAAAAGTTCTAGAATTTCATGCAGTTTTATAGCATGCCGATTTTAGCAATATTCAATGCTGTTGTATTCATTAAATTCAATATGTCATATTTACATTCAATTTAAAATGTTTATATTCATGCAATGCAATCTCAACATATTCATTCAATTTAATCTAAATATTCATTCAATTTTTTAACTGCCATATTTTCATTCTATTTCATATCTTCATATATCTTTATTCTTTTAATTTTAAAGTATTTATTCAATTTAATATTTGTGTATGTATTCAATTTAATTCCAATATCCATTCAATAAATTCTAAATTCATTTAACCTTGGGAGATTGAGCTCAGCAGTTTATTACATCCAGCCATCATGGCAGATTGAGAAGTGTAAACATTAGTGTAAATGGCTCGTTTATACCTCGGATCAAACTTTTTCCTCATTAGATGCTTTGGAAGAGGTCAGTGAGATGTCGTTGATGTTAAAAATAACCGTCCAAAGTTTCTAGGAAGTTAAATTCAAGGTTTTGGAAAGTAATTTTAATTGTGTTATCTCAAGGAAGGATAAAAAGGATTTAGGTTTTATTAAGGTGGTGGCTCTATTCATTTCGCATGCTTTTTGCCATGTTTGATCCAAAATTTGGTGGCATGTGCAACTACTAGCAAAAACCATTAAACTCAAATAGGTCTAACTTAGTTCTGTCGAGACAACAGTGTGTAATTTATTTTGAAAACTTACTACAGATTGAACGATAGGGAAAAGCATATCAGATGCAGCAAACTGCTTTGACAGGGCTTTGAATATAGTGGTCTCAATAGATTCAGGAACATCTTCATCTCCAACTGTTGTAAGAAGCCCAAAGTCTAAAACTTCGACAGTAAGGCCACAGACGCATGGAAGATCAGTACATGAGACCCGGGCTAGAGCAAAGAGTATGATGCAAAGCAGTAGAACAACTGGAGTGTTTAGGCGGCTTAGCAGCAGCGAAAGTTTGAGAGCAACTTCAGGACCAAAGAGAAAGAAAAGCGTCTTCTTCAACTTGTAGTAAAGATAAACCGTTTGAATTTTCCCTACTTGCATGTGGAGATGTCAACAGTGATAAACCAGATAACAGCTTGAAGATAGAAATGATTCTGGATTGAGGTATCGAGTGTTTTAATGAAAAAGATAACAAAGCTGCTATTTGAGAAAAAGTGGTGCCGTTGCTTGAAGGCAAGTATGGCACGATGGGTTCAAATGACTTTGAATTTGTGAAGTTAAATCAGAAAAAAATCTCAGTCTTTCATTTAAATAAAGGAACAGAATATAAGTATGATGTTGTCAAGAAGCTTCTAGGACAAGGGCTTTCGTACACTAGAATTAGCAGAGGATTTTATTTTGTGATTGAACAAACTTCAGATTCTGACTCGGGCTTCGCAATGGCAAATCTTGTTTCTGAGTATGGTGTAAAGACTGAAGCACCTTATTCAAAAGATAATAACATGTCCCAGTCAGTACCAGCAGATGGTTCACCTGTGTCTAGACAGCCACCCAATGCAGCAGCCAGGCTTAAGTAAAAATGGAGAAAGTCCTTTCACATTCTTTGACATAGTGGGGAATTAGATTCCCTCAAATGTAACTGAACCAGAGAATATGCTTAACTATCTACAACGAAAAATTTTTAGAGGAAGACCGTTGATAGTAACTGATCCTTTCAAAGATATTCAACGAGAAACAAACTTCATAACTGTAGATAGAGAGAACATTCTACAAACTACTTTTGAGGAAGTAAAGTCCGTGGATGATCCCAGAGTCACATTTAAGATGCAGTTTTATGTCAAGCTAGCTGTTGACCATGGGAGTCCATGTGGAGAGTGGATTTGACTTTGGAATCAATGATTCAAGATGAAGTACTTTGATAGTGGTATAGAAGAGCACTTGTTGGAAGACTGCTTCTTTGTTGTACAAATGATTAGCATTGGTCTTCTACAAAATGGCCAGTTGCCTGTCTACATCCCTGAAGATCTCTTGCAAGCTATATTGGTGCGAAGATGTGAGCAGTTGTCTCCTTTCATCAAGGAGCAGACATGTGGTATGAATACTTTAGGGGTTGTAGTATTCGGAGGAAAATTTTCTCAGTTTTTGTACTTTCTTAGGCCATCTGTCATAGCCAAGTTAGCAGTTTGCAAGCTTCTATTCCTTCTGAAACCAGCATTTTGTGAGGAAGAGTCCAATGTGTTGTGCTGTGAGAAAGCTGTGCATGCAAAATTCATAAAATATGTGAGAGAGGTATCCCAGTGGCCAAAGGGTTGTTGATCTGGGAAACATTCTAGTATTCACCACTGGAGCTAGTGAAGAACTACCCCTAGGTTTTGCACGTTCCCCAAGCATTCAGTTCATAGAGGTTGAAAATATAGGGCTGCTACAGCAGAAAATGAGGTAAAAATGTATAATTTACTTCTGTACAATTTGTTTGTCATGTATAGAGTGCTGTTATTACAATATAAGGATTATCTAGTTTCCTATAAATAAGCTGCGGGCTCATATTGGCATTGCAAATTATTTATGTATAGCGGAAGAGGACAGACTAACGTGGCTGACATTTCCAACATATAATAGAGGGAGAAAGTCCTTTGCAGTGTCGGTTGCTACAAGGATCCTACAAATTTGGAAAAGTCTGGTATATATGAGATGCAAGATAATATGAATCTTATAGGGAATTTCTTAGTAGAGACAATAGGCTTATATATGGCAAAGGAGAGAAATCTAATTAACCAGAGAGAATAATTGGATTCTGTACATACTAGATTTCCAAAATAATCCGAAACCTGTGAGTAGACACTGGGCATTCTCTGTTCATATACATGTTGAACTTCGTTATTTCAAAATACGTTGTAAAGAAAATTACAGATTGTTGCTTGCTTTACAGAGTGACCAGGTCTCAAAAGAAGCACAGCAACATAACAACAAGAAAAAAAATTGGTATTTCATGTCATCGATCCACTTGCCCTAACATTAAATCTTCCAACTTAAACTAGGGTTCTTCCTCTTCCCTCAGAAGAAGACCTCTTTGAGATGTATGATATGGCATTCAAGAATAGTCACGTTGATATTGGACAGAGTGTTTCAGATGAGGTGAAAATACTAATCGTCTTGATTAGTAATGATGTTGGAGTTACATTATCTCTCCTCACAATCAAAAAAGTTTAAGTTGTTTAGAAGCAAAAGAGCACAAGGTGCATATATGTACATTTTTAGCTTGCATGTAATGAGATAGTGATAATCTTTATATTAAGATGTGTTGTGTTAGTTTTACTTGTTTTTGTTAAAAAGTTCAATTGGTACTGACTGTTGATTTTAAATGTTCAATTATCTTAGCTTGACTGTTTGGAGACATATTTCTGATGTTTCCTGACCATGCTTATCTTTACATGTTTTCGGTACTGTGATTCCCTAGAACTGATCACACCTGTCTTCATGCTCAAATTCCAGCTTTCTTTGTATACATGCTACTAGCTCAGTTTTACACCGCCTTCTCTTGTAATAATTCATGATGTGACCAAATTGCTGAGCTATGTTTGTTAGTGAGAAAAACTCAAAAACTGTTACAGATGTAGGTCAGTGCCTTCTTATTTATCAAAGTGTTCATCACATAAGAGTTTGCTAGTTTATCAATCTTTTGCACTACCAGTTACAGAGCTTCAGTATAAATGTCCACCCCCATTTCATTCGATTGTTGCAAAGGACCTACTGTTTCATGAAGAAATGATGTGAGCATATCATCATGTAGTAGGTGGAGTGCTTCAGCAAGTACATTATTTGTTTTTGTTTTTACTGGTTAACAGTGTTAATCTAGCATTGTAGCCTGATGTAATGCATTGAAACTTGAAAGCGTTTTGTTGCCCATGGGTAAGGAATGAGGCAGGAAAAAATTAAATCATTAAACGTCTTTCAAAAGAATTTCCGGCGAACTGAAGACAAATCATTTGTTTATTTTGTCTGACTATGCCATTCCTTAGCATTATGCTAAAGTTTAGCTTATCTCAAACTTAATTGTTGCGATGTTGACTCGGATAAACATCAAGTGAAAGAATGACAAGAGGACAATGGTAAGAAATGTAATGCAGGACATGCAAAAGCAAGCAACACTGTGTCAGGACCAAAATGGAAGATGTGTTGAACGGCACGGCCTATGCATAAACCTGTAGTATTTCTTTGTTGTAAATTAATTAAAAACTTAAACGCGTGTTAAGTTCTGCCTTATTCTTTACCTATAGGAGCCGCAAGGCTTTCAAGTTTCAATGCATTACACTAATTTGAATTTCATTAACATATAATTTATGTATCTGACTAGTTTGTAATGCCTACAGTGTTCCGTTTGTTTTTGAACACACTGTATATATATATGTGTTTGTTTTTACTAGTTAACAGTTTTAATCTAGATGGTAGCGTGCTCCTCTAAATTGTCAAAGGTCACGGGTTCAATCCCCGTCTGGGGAGTTGGATATTTTCTGAGTAAAACCGCTTGAGAACACTTTTCACACAAGTACATTGTTGTCATTTCCCTCAGAAGAGGATGCATAGGGGTCATGTCCATGCAATTCCATATCATCTGGAATGTCATCTGTCTCTGCATGTGCTAGTGGGTTGTCAGGATGACACATACCATCTACCCACATTTGATGTGCAGAACAGTTTCCTTCTGTTCATACCTTATGGTGGTTAAATGCTTCTCTAAATTCATCAAGCGCCTTATTGATTCTTGAAATACAAATTAATTGCAGTGTGAAAAGGTGAATAGGATTATCTGGGTCAAGAATACCGGTAGACTCCATAGCATAGACGGCGCAATAGTAAAGGTGGCGTATGCATCAGGAAACAGCCCTCCACAGTTGTTCAATGCGCTGGTTGTGAGTGGAAGGTCCACCAGTAAAGCTTCCTCTTTTTTCTCCCCTAGCTTGTATCATTGCACCACATACCGGCACATTCTCAAGGCATTTGTCAACCCTGATGCCGAGGGCCATGGGTTTCCATTCATTTTTACAGCATCCAAAAACAGTTGAAGTACAGTGTCTGCGAGATTGTTTGCACTGCAATGTAAAGACTTAATTCTTCTGGAGTAGTCATCTGTACAACCATGAATAACCATCTTCCATCTAATTAAGGCATGATGGGCATCCAGTTGCCATCGGGAATTTGGCCTAGGAACTTGATATTTCCTGTGAGAAATGACCATACCCCAATGCAGTGCAGTGTTGTGAGAGTCAATTCTTGCCCGACTCTCTCTTATTCTTCTCTGAATTCTCAAACCTAATGACTTCAGGTAACTTTGAACATAACTCGGACCAAGGGTGCAGCACGGATGACAACATGCGGTTTACCAGGACAACCAATTCCTTCAGCTAGTACCATAGTTTTTTTGCAGAAGCTCCAGTAGGAGTCCTTATGGCGTTTTGATGACTTAGCAAGAATAGTATATCAGCAAAAACAGTGGCGATTGAGCCTAGATTCATCTTTTCTTGTGTCTGAATGTCGGACTTTGATAGATAACTTAAGCACGGGTTTCAGGGACTTGTAGGTCAACATCATTGTGAAAAATATATTCTGCATTTTCTAAATGGACTCTAAAAACTTTAGCAGGTCATTTTCAACATCCAATACTTCCCCAACTGCCATGATGGCTGGATGTAGTAAACCACTCAGCTCATTCTCCCAAGATTGAATGAATTTAGAATTTATTGAATTGATATTGGAATTAAATGGAATACATACACAAACATTAAATTGATTAAATACTTTAAAATTAAAAGAATAAAGAAATATGAAGATATGAAATGAACTGAACATATGGCAGTTTAAAAATTGAATGAACATGGAGATTAAATTGGATGAATACGTTGAGATTGCATTGAATGAATATAAAACTTTTAAATTGAATGTAAATATCACATACTGAATTTAATGAAAATAACAGCATTGAATATTGCTACAATCAGCGTGCCATACACTTTGCTGATTAACATCCCGATTCTTTTTGGCACACAGTTTGTTTATCTTTTTTTTGTTTCTCTCTTGAAATGCTTCCTATTTTGTAAGACTGTTTAGAATTTACATGCATTTAACTTAGGGTTAAGTGTTTTGACCCAAGGCTAGTTAGCCGGGCGTTTAACCCTATTTTGAACAACACAGTTTAACCCAGGGTTGGCTAGTGCAGGGTTAAAGAAGCTAATCCAAGGTCAACTGTTAATCCTAGCCAACGTTAACTTAACCGACTTTTGATATTTTGACATTCTTTTTATAGAAATGATTTAATCTTGAGTTTTTAGTTGTAAATGTTTGTTGTCTTTTGTTCCAGTATTTAGACCAGATTGTGCACTCGCAAGTTCTTTCTCGCACTCTTGCTCTGTACTGCGCCAGGAAGTTATCTGTACTTCTTTCTGCTGCTGAACAAATGCGAGATGAGCAGAAAAACAATCAGCCAAGTGTTGCTATGCCAGAAAATCCGTCTGACGGAACAGGAGGGCATACCTCAAAGACTTGGGAAGGGTGAGTTGTCACGAAAGTATAAAGTCCGATTCAGAGCACATAAACCTACTTGGGTTCAGTCAGGTTACCTTTCACTGATGTTAACTTATGGAAGTGTTCACCTGTCTAACCCAGGCTTGACGTGGCTTGGTTTGAACCTTACTGCACAGTGTAATTCCAACAATTCCAAGCCAAACATGTGTAGCTTGCTTGGAGTTAAATGGGATTCATATTGTTTGTATGCAATCACAAACAGTAAATTTGTTTGTGTAGAGCAAAAGTTTTATGAACTGGAAAAATCTTCATGGTCCATACTCTCTTGTGTGCATAATTTCGCAAAATTTTGCTGGATTAGTTCAAAAAAGCTAACGAAAGTACCCATTGCTCTGATGCAAATTTAACCTTGTTTATCATGCTGAAATTTATAAATTTAAGCAGTTTTGTTACTCATGTCATTATAGCAGTTGTTTATTTGTTAAAATTATACAGATATTTAAAAAAAAATCACAAGCATTTGATTAGTGACATCAGTTTATTAAAAAAATCAGATACACATGTTGGACAGTGTATACTGACATTTTGTCTTGAATATTTCGGTGTATAAACCTGGATTGAGGGGGATTCGCAGAAATTTATCACTGTCGGTAATATTTTCCAAACCCTTTGAGCGGAAGATCTCTTTATGATATAGTGTATCAAAAAAATCTGCTAGAGCAGAAGCACACAATTCAGGTTGTAAAAACGTTTAATTTTTAGTCTTTGTTTAGTTTGTTTAGATCTTTTTCCCTGTTAAGTAAAATGAAGTTTACCCACCTGTTGGTTTTGCTCAAGTCTTGCATGTTTTGTGCAAACCTTACTCCATCCTGATGTTCCCCAGTTTGCCTCGGAACATTAGGGTGGAATATTGGCTAAAAGAATACATGTTCAGTAAACAAGGATATTCCTTGAGACACCGCTGTAAATATGATGCTCACATGGAACAATCATAACACTTTGATTGGATACTTAACATTGGAGGTATAATATTGTATGTTGTACTACAATAATGCCACTCTACTCTTGTAAGCTACTAATAACATGCAGAGAGTAGGTTTTATATGATGGAAAGTGAATGGCAAACAAATTGCAAATAAAACATGATGTTTGAATAAAATCTGAAGTGTACAGAATTTCTAAAGACAAATATATAATTTAGAACTGGGTTTAGTATTTTAACTTACGCGAGATTCTAGTAAGGTTAATGCTTTTGTGACTTATTCACTGCACTGTATGAATTATGCATGCATTATATGAAATCAATATGCCCAGCCATGAAGATGTTGTGCTGCCCTAATTGCTGATATTTTGCTGAAATAACTTATTGGAACAATAGCATTGTGATGACACTGTGCAACATCTCTCAGCCCTGTTTGCATTCCACATGTACTGAATGTTGGAGCATGTGTAACTTTTCTTTACTCTGAGTCGTAACACAATAGCTTGATTAGTACCAACATTGACAGAAATGATAAATTTTAACCCTCCAATATCAGTATATATTGCAAAAAGTATTCTAAAAAACAAATGTTTTGATTAAGTGTCTGTGGCCGAATACTTACACTCTGGCTATATTTAAAACACGGAATGCCGAATCATGGAATGAACTGCAGAATGGAATGTGGAATGCTATAATTCAGAATGAGAAAATGTGGAATCTTTAAAATCCGGAATGAGAAAATGTGGAATCTTTAATACACAAAATGGGAAAATGCGGAATCTTTAAAACCTGGAGTGGAAAAATATAGAATGTCTTAAAAACCTTTAAAATTCTTTATTTGTTTCTGTATCGTTATACTTTTTAATTACACAAGTGGCCAAAGAGCAAGTAATGGTTACTACAGTTCGCATTAACATTTCTCACGTCTTTTGATCTTGTATTAATCAATTCATTAGCCCTATTCATGGATTTTAAACAGTCGCGTAGCTAGAAGTCGTGCTTGTCATGCTGAGCACAACCAATCGTTTTCCAAACCAAGATTTTTTTGAGCTTGTTTTCTTGACGTATGAAAACCAGGACTGGTTGCACAACACAATTCTTTGCATTGCTTCATATTACTCACATATACTATGGTGCCACCCGATATCAGGCCTAATAACACGAAAAATGGTTTGCACCTGTTTTTAGTCGTGCTCTATCAGGCCAGCATGAGTAAGTCATCCATTCTTGAGCGCTGATTGGCTAGTTGTACCTGATGGCCTGGTAAAATGGGTTAGTCAGCCCTTGTTTAGTCATGCTCTGATCAGGCGAACACGACTAAATCTACAATTTTGTCTATGGTTGAAGCTATCAAAATCTCATCAAAGCTTCTATAAAACAACATAGCCTTAGGAGTAGGGCAAGGGTCAATGAGACTTGTTATTCTGAACCATGTCGCGATCTTAGTAGAGAAAAAGTAAAGTAGACTACATTTATGCCAAAATTTGTTAACACACATGTAAGTATGGTAAGTGTAAAGAAATATTACCATTGCAATACACTTGGTCATGGAGTGATGTTAATTAAACTAGATCACACACTACACAAGTACAGGTAACACATGTCAAAAGCAAAGATCCAGAGCCATCTAGAACTAAAAAGTTAGATCACTTCATGAGCAAAAATAGAAAACAAAGGTGTATAATATAACGGTTAATTAGACAGTCCATTCCTAAATCATCTCATTTTCACCAGTTGCTTTCCACAAGCTACCAAAAAGATATATTTCAACAACAAACAAACGCGTATATGTGGAAATTCAGAAATGTCTTTCATGCTGAGTCTATTAATAGAATGCAGCGACTTTTTAATAAACAATTAACAACATTGCACAACTTGAGAAGGCTGAAAATTATAGCAAAGCTTGCTAGTGGAGCAAAAAAAACGCAAGTTGTTCAAGTCAAACAGCGTTGAAGTTTGCAGCATAAGTAAATGTAATATGCAAACACATTTAGTTTATTTGTGTGCGGTGACAGAGTGGTACCCGGGTTCTGTCAATACTTCAAATATGTAGGCTTTGACTACAAGACTAGCTTGAATTGGACGAAAGCCAGTAAACATTGGTGGTGATCGTAACTGTTTATTTTGTAGTGTAAGCCATCAGCTTTACAAAACAGAAAATTGACATGCCCAAATAAGTGCTCTTGCAATTCAACATTTAATAAACTGCCCAGACAGCATGCAATGAAGATGTCAGCAATCTATCACACAACTATAATGCCAAGCCAGAAATGCGAGAACGCAATGGTTCTTCTACGGAAAACTGACATCAATCAAAGAAACAATGTATCTGTGTTCTATCTCATACGAACAACAGCTTACAATGTAGATGCATGAATCTACAATAGTACGTCAATCACTAAATCGCTAAATATAAATTTGTGATGTCAAATGGGGAAGTAAAGAATTAAAACAACCATGTCGTATTTCTCTAATCTGTACTTGTATGCTCTTTATGTGAAACAATCATTCTGTATAGTGTAGACATATTTCGGCTCAAAAAGTGTTCAAACACTTCTGAAAATTGAATTCAGTATGGTAGTTTCTAAAACTATTTATATCAACAATCAAAGCTACTAGCCAGCTATGAGCCAATCTTGCAAAGTACTTCCTTATAGGTGTTCATCAGCATTTGCCTTTTTAAACCTTGCAGCATCCTTGAATCTCTGGTCGGGCAAGTAAAACTAATTCTTATTGTGTCTACATAGCTTAGCACACGAAACTCTTGAAATTATTGAAAAATTGCTGATAGTAATGATTGTGCAACGGCATTCACTTCCTCAAGTTTAAAGTCTAAAATCGCAGTTGACCAAATTGCTCTCAAGTGAGAGCCTTGGCCATGTGTGGAGGGCATTGTGTCAATTACCATATTTTCTATAGTATTGCAATAGTTGATGAGAAAAGACTGTACTATGCATTACTCAATGCACTGATGAAAGTCTAGGTTAGCTGACTGAAAGTTTTGTAATACTAAATATACATGGTGTACCCTCAAATTAATATGCATATTGGTGTTTTTGCCATGCAGAACTACAAAAAGCTATCATCATGAATATTCTTAGAAGAAAGAAGGAGCTTTCTAGTACACAGGGTGTGCAAAGAAAGTATACTCTTAAAAAAAGTTTTGAAAAATAAGATCCATGCAAAATTAGCGAAAACTTTCAGTCACCCTCAGCACTGACGTTCTCTGGCACAGCTAACATTCAAATAATTTAAAATGGTAGTGTTTTCAGTAGAAAGAAAGCTGTTATCAAAAAGCGATCAAGAAAAGCCTTAGGTAAAAATGCTCATCAGAAACACAGTTTAATCACACTGAATAAAATGTGGGCCGTGTTCCACCAGCTATCAAAGTTTCTAGAAATTTTGTGCACTATTCAAAATTAAGTTTATGCATCCTTGGATTATTTCATAAATTGCCAAACAAGAATTTCCATGCCTATTGCCAAAGGTTCCAAAATTTATTGACTGGGTTCATTTACAAAACATATTTATTTACCAAAAATAAATCCTCAATGTGCCCTCCATATCGTTGTTCGCAATATTCAGCATGTGCAATCACTCCTTGAACTGTGCGAGAAGCCATTGCTCTGTCCTTCCTGAGAATATTCCTTTGCTCATAGATTTTCAATTTGATGTTCTTGTAGTGTTAGTTTCGTGTTCCGCTGTGGCTTTAAGTAATAACCACATTTTATAAGTGACCTTTTAAAACGTGGCCATGCCACAGTTGACACCTTGCGAAAGAGCTTTCTTAGTGAGAAAATACGAGGGTGGTAGTTAGAAGAATTTAAGAATTCTTGAAAAATTCCGAAAAGAGTATCCTGACTCTTGCTGTTCTTCCCACGTCACTGTTTAAAAAAGCATGAGTAAGTACAATCTAAACAATATCAGTTGCAGCGTAAACAGGGGCAGGTCTAGTTGTCAAGAAACAACAAAGTCTCTTCAAAGTATCAAAGCAGTTCGAGAAGCTCTGAACAGTCAAGAATCATGTGCGCAGAGAATGAGTGCCTGTCAAAACGGTTTAGGGTAATCTGCAGTGATATTCAATCCGATTACAAAACTGTGTTTGGGTTTTGATTACCATTGACAGGTTAACTTCGGTCAGTGGCTACTGTATGAAAATTGGCACTCTTGAAGACATGACAACAAGTGATGTTGCAGGGTTTACTTTATGTGCCACAGTGAATACCCACCTTGTCAGAGCATATTGTTTAATAGTGAACTGCTGTTGCACTGAGAGTATCAGCAGAGTACTGATCATAACAAACTACCTTCAGGCATAACTTAGACAGCAATAATTGTCTACACGAAGTCAATAAGCAAGTGGTTCTTATGTTATATAGAGGCATCATTTTAGGCTGAACAAAATTGGCCAATTTGCCTTCTATGGTGGTTGCAAAATGGCGCAGCACCTCATAGAAGATGTGCTGTTACTGAACACTTGCAAAATGTGTTTGCAGATCGATTTGTCACATCGAATCACACTGTTGATTGGCAACCAAGATCTCCAGATTTAACTCATTTTGATTATTTTTCTTTGGATTACTTAAGAGCAAAAGTTTATTTTATACCACCTGAAAATTGTGACAACCTTGATTTGAGAATCGATTTGCAAATGAACATTCCTGGGCGGGACAGAGCTATGGTTTGTCATGGTATTCATAGAATTGTTGCTACAGCTCGAATTAGTGCAGAATGAATGGAGGGTACTTTGAATTTTTTTGAAAGTAATGTTGTAAATAATACCACTGATAAGTTTGGGAACCTTTGGGAATTGCCTTGCAAGTTTTCTCCAGTAATTTATTCACACATCCAACCATGCACGAAAGTAAATTTCAATCGCGGAAAGAAACCAGGTTGAACAACGAAAATGGTAGAATATTCAGGTTATAAAGATCTCTCGCATTCTTCAAATTTCTTCAAACTTTGACAGCTTCTGGAATGCAATCCATGTTTTGACTCAGTCTGATTAAATTGTGGTTCCAATGTGTAATTTTTATTGCACAAGGTTTTGTTTGGGATTTCTTTTGTAATAAAAGCTTTCCAACGATGTGTAATTTTAGTATTTTAAATCATTTTAATGCCAGGTATGAGCATTGACCTCAATGCCTGTTTCAAATAGTGCTAAATTAATCAGGTTTACTGCATGTTTTGCTAATTTTGCATGCATCATACTTTCTAGAACTTTTTCCAAGAGTTAAGTTTTTTGATACACTTTTCATATGAAAAATGTGTTTTGTTTTAGAACTTTGCAAAAAAGTTGCTTTGAAGTTTGTAAACGATTTTCTCATGTTTTCATGAGATAAATTTTTGCCTAAATTATCAAAGTGGCTAAGAAATCTGTACGACAAAAAATTAGCTTTCAGGAATGCAAGGCAAATGTAATGTTTTATAATGCTTTTGGAAATATCTCCTCAGAATTTTCAAAGCCATTTTGCTCTGTAGAGTAGTGGATGTAAATTTAGGTTAGAATTTTCCTTTTTATTGGCAGTTTTCGCAGAAATCTGCAAGACAGCAGGCAAAACTTTTGTTGTGGATATTTACTGCCTTCGAAATATGTACAACAAAACGAAAGATATCTACAGAAATGAATGACATCATTGATTTGTAAAGCATAGTATTATTTATTTTTAATACAAAATGTTTTGAAGTCTACGGAACCAAATTAAAACTTGATAAATTTATCTATGGTTTAAACTGTCTAGCAGAATGTAAGAGTCTAGGTCTTTTAAATCATGTTCATTATAGGTAACATTTAAGCTTGGGCAGAATATATTTGTGGACATTATCCAAAGAATGAATTTTGTTGTGATTTCAGACAACTTTTTAAATATCTTTGACGGTATATGTTTTCAAAGCAATAGTGATGCCTCATTTGTGCCTCCTTTTAAAGAATAACATGTTGAAAATGACAGAATGATTGCGCATCATCCATTTTTTTGATTTCTCGCTCTGTTTTGAAAGTTTCTGACTGCAAAACTTAGAAGTATACCACTTTTAGCAACAAAATATTTCTCTGTTCTTTCGGGCTAATTTTACTAAATATAGTCAATATTTTCTAATTCGAAAGTTCGAAAATCTTTGTGGAGAATGACCATTTTAGTTTAGTATCCTGACTCTTTGTTTTATTTGCTAGATAATGCTGTGTTTACATGTACTCCAATATTTGCAGAATTTTGCCCAAATTTGATTTTTTTACCAAATTATCGTTGAACAGAATATGCAACATGATAAGATTTTGCATTGCTTAGAGTAGGTTCAATACTAACATCAGTCAGGCTTGACTGCCATTGTCAATACAGCTACAATTACTTATGCCCAACAAATATACCAGAGTAGCTTATCCTATAAAACCTTAGCCAGCTAGATGTGATGACAGTAATACTGGAAGTTAAATCGAGACCTCACTATTAAGTGCAGGATGGTTACTAGCTGCCTTCTTCAAAAGTGTGTCTTAATATTGTGTGAATATATTTATCTGTAGTAGTGATCTTGAAATACCAGCAAAATTATATTGAAGACCTGGTAATTTCCATTGGAATTATTACTCTTTATTTATCGGTTAAAAGTACCACAAGCTGCAACAATTTGTTGTTACGCACGTAGCTTGCGTGTCTAGCTCACGTGATGTTGACCTCATGTCGAAATTGTTTGTCATGAGGCCAGGAAATCAGGTTACTTGATTTAATTAATTGCAATTTAATACTTTTTATGTGTTTCTTGAAAGCTTCCCTATCCATATAGAGTGTTTGGTATAAAAGTAACACTCTTCAGATATTTTTCTTTTATTTAATCACAACAATGAAGGCTTTTTCAAGTCATTTCTCTTTTAAAGTCTTAAAGATTGTTTGAAAATTGCTTTCTATCACAAAATTTCCATATAAACGTTTACTGATAAATGTGTTAATGTTATTTTTTAACGTTATTTAAACATTAGATTATAAGCTTTAAAAGACGTTTCAGTCAAACACTGCCCAAATGATCTTATTGTTGCGGTGTTTCTAATACTGAGAGTTTGAAATCACATTTCAATGAAGTCCTTACTAAAAATCTTTTAAAGTGCTCCTACAGGAAATTTTTTATTGGCTATATTGAAACTAGGTATGATTTCTAGCTTGTCTGTAAAAAAATTTTTGATTTGGTAAAATTATTCGTATTTTATGGCCGCTCAAAGTTGGCAAAAACGCACTTTTCAATGGACTTTGTCCATTGTTACGAGAAGTCTGGAGCAAGTACATTTTGTGACATCACACAAGGTACTTGTCGAAACGTGCTTTCGGTTCTTATGTAAATTTACTTTATACTCTACATATATTGCGTTAGTTTTATAAGAGCAAAGAGATGGTTAATAGTTGTGTAGCTGCCAATTGCACGAATATATCATCTCTTCTAGGAAGACTAGGATCGTAAAGACGAAGATAAACAAGTCAAACAAATGACGAAATGACAATTACTAGCTAGACTAGCATAGATGTTTCCGTGGCATGTCAACGTGCTAAGAAAGTGGCCTTAATAAATGATTTTATTATGTGACTGAAGATTTGCACGTAATTTGTTAGTATCATGCTTTATAGTAATATGATACATATACAAATTCGTATGTGCCTTAGTTACAGTATTGTTGCTGCCGTACTTTTAAAAACAAGCTGCGAGTTTAAGCCAGCTCTCAAATATCCTGAATGAGGCTTTTATCACTCCAAAAATGAGATTTCAGAGCATCTGGTAGCACCTGATTTTGAAAATTTCTCCCCACTCGGTGCCAACCATGGTGGCGCCTTGTGCGATTGAATTTCCACTTTCCAAACTGCAAGTCGATCAAAGCCAATTGCCGACTACCTCACATGACGTCAGAAATTGAGCTAAAGCCAGGCTCTTTAAATGATGGACAAGGTCCTTCAGCTGTCAACTTTGAGCGGCCATAAAATACAAATGATTTTACGAAACCAAAAAATTTTTTCACACATACGCTAAACATCATACCTAGTTTTAATATTGCCAATAAAAAATTTTCCTGTAGGGGCACTTTAAATCAAGTAACATAGCTCTTCAAGTAATTTGCGTTGCTGCAACGTTATTTCAATGTTGCGTAGGCGTTATTAGGCAACATTGTATCACAACCTTATGGAAATCTTACTACAACCTTCATTTGCTAAAATAACGCCCTATTAAGATCACATTTTTGCCAGGTTGAACCTATCCAAAATACGATTTATATACAATGTTGTGATAACATTGTGTGCTATCTGGGAGTGTCTTAGATTTGTTATTTGATCTGGTAAATGGCCTCCCATTAGCAAAATTTTTTATTTTGGAAATTTTGTTTCAAGTAAAGCAGTAGCTAAGTAAGATATATTTTACGCATTTAACTTTTCATATGCCAAGCCTAATGGAACTGATCTTAAGCAAAGGTTTGAAGATCATTGTTGGAGTTGATTCACTTCAGGTTTAGCTCCTGAAAAAGTTTAATTTTGAAAGTTACTAAGAGGGGTTATGAATCTTCTAGTGACAGAGGCCAGTCAGGGTTGTTCGACCCATACAAGACATGTGCTCAACACCAGTCTCTAGTCAACGGTCTTTCCTGTATACTTCAAGTAATCACGATATGTTGCCCTGGAGCTATGATTTGGAATTCTGCTGTTGGGAATGTCTCAAAGCCAGGGTCAGTCAGTGAACAATCGAAACGTAGTGTATCTGGTTCTGCACTAGATAGGCTAGCGTTATCACCTTCGGAGCTTCCTCTACCCTCTGCTTTTGCTCTGCCCGCACTCGGCAAGCAGGTAGGGTGTTCAACGTTATCTATAAAAATAGCAATCTCACCATTGTGACAAGCATTAGTACTGCTTTAAGGGCGTCCAAAGAGGACAAAACTATCAACACTCACACGATCAAGTCCAACTCTTCATGTGTGAATACACATTACGTGTAAATGTTCACAAGAGACATTCGAACAATTCGGAAACATGTTGAGCCACACACACTTGCATCGAAGCGTGCTGTGCACGAAAGTCCATTGCCTGCACATTTAAGTGAAAGTGACACACAAAAAATAGTCAACTTTCTTCATGTGGGGTTGGACGAATTAGAATGCTAATTTATTCAAGCCTATAATTATTTCAAAGAATAACAGGGAGACTTGATAGAAGGATTTTTATAAGTAAAATCACCAGTGCCAGATACTGGTCACGGGGCATCGAGAACTTTTTGCACCATTGGAAGTTGATCTAAACATATCTGTTCAGTTTTCGATTAATTGCACTGTTGAATGTGCCCAGTACAGGTTGGTCAAGTTGGAAAATGTTGAGAAAATACTTAGTTTAGTTGATGCGAGGACTTGCGAAGCTTACCACAACCGACATCATTTGGTTGACCTAAAGACTATTTTCCACTACGGCCGTTTTGCCTGTGTGGAGGGAGTGCGCAGTTTTGAACATGCTCCATAACGTTCGCACTCGGTACAACGTGCACCTCAGGAAAGTATGGAAGTAATTCAACGTTCTCAGCGTGGAAGCCAGATCAAGAGCGGACAGTCAACAACAAGGCACGCTAAAAAGTAAAAAATGTGCACTCGGTTCACGTGAGCAAACGGCTGATGTGGAAAATAGCCCTTAGGTCAACCAAATGATGTTGGTCGTGGTGGGCTGCGCACAAGATAAACTAAGTATTTTCTCAATATTTTCTAACTTGGCCAACCAGTACTGTGTGCTTTCACCACTGCAGTTATTTGAAGATTGAACACCTCTGTATAAATCATCTTCCAATGACACAAAAAGTTCTCGATGCCCAGTAACCATTATCTGGCACTTGTGATTTTACTTATAAAAATCCTTATATCATGTCCTCCCTGTTATTCTTTAAAATGATTATAGGCTTGAATAAATTAGTGATCTATTTTGCCCAACCCCCACGAATAAAGTTTGACTGTTTTTTGTGTGTCACTTCGACAGTAATGTGCGGGCAATGGACTTTCCTGCTCATAATGTTTCGATGTGTGTGTCAGATTCGACATATTTGCGCGTCGTTCAAATTTCTCTTGCGAGAATTTCACATTACACAAATGAGCTTTTATGTTGTTTACAGGAATTGGACTTGATTGTGGGTGTTGATAATTTTGGATGCTCATAGTGAATAGCTATTATGTAGTTCTGAAAATACCTGTTTGAATACTATAAGATAAGCGATCCTAAAAAGGCGTACCGCAAAGTACTAAATTTTCCAGTTTTTGAAATTACTCAAAAGAGAGCAACTTGGAGAAATTCTTTGTGGCTAAACTCCAGTGTGTTCTTTCAAGCAGATCCACTTTATTACTTGCTCCTGATGAATATGTGCTTTTTCTTCGAGCGATGTTGTTTATCAATTTAATTTCATTGCAATTTTCAATATTAATTGACAGAATTAAGCATGATGTTTCAAGTTTGATTTGAAACAGGGTGGAGGCATGGAGTTATAGTCTAGCAGGAACTGTAGCTACTCTCTGCTAGTTAATTGTGATTCAGCAATTGCTAACCATGTTCTAGAAAACAAATCTTGTGCAGAGGTACTGCTCTGCCTTTTTCTTTAAGACTATCATTGCCATTTATTTAATTTGAATTCCCAGATATTTGTCACCAAAAGGAATTCGTTTTTGGCCTTTTATGCAGCTAAGAATGGTAGCGTCTTCTTTTCCTTGGAATAGCATCATCTTTCCTGACTCTAAAATAGCTAACAGCTTCTGTTTCAATTTTTTTAGCACTTGTAGCACTTGAACAGTGATCTGCTAAATTGCATATGGCTTTTCTTTTAAGTTTTTCGAAGATCATGAAACTTATGGTGTTTAAGTAGTTCGTTTTTAAGCTATCTAAAAGCCAATCATCACGGCTATTGCATGTTGAAAGCTGTGTTTTGTTACTCTTCGTTTCTTAGGCTTTTTTACTTATATTTTGATTCATTGGTCATGCTTTTAAATCCTTTTTCAGTAGGTGGTGAAAAAAATATTCTGTAGACCAAAAAATTGTAGGTAATAATTTAATCTGAGAATGGGGATTGGCCTGGTTTGGAGTCCACGCAGCCGGTTTAAGTCTAAGGCAAATATGACATATCAAATGCTTAAAATGTTTTGCAATTAATTGAGTCCTTAGACTAGATGAAACTTGCAACTGTCATTGACATCTTTACCAAGGTGTCCAGTATTAGTTTGTGCTGAAGCCTTCAATGTTATTGTGTTTGAGTGTGCCTGCCTAAATAAGGCATAATTACCCTGCTTGCAAAATGCACCTTTTCGATAGACACTTCACGATACTTTGCATAGCTTTCAACAGTACCCCGCTTTGAAAATCGTGGTTGAACATAGCATTACCTACTACATGAATCAAAACTCAATTATGGGTCTTGGTAAAAATAATATTTAAATCCCAGTGTTCCTTCACTTATTATCAGGTATCAACGTGTGGCTTGATTGAAGCTGTTTGTTTTGGTAACTTTCTCATAAATCACCAATAATAGTGTGTTTAAGATATTGCCCATGACTCACATCATATCAAAACCAAGTCGAATTCTTTTGGTTTTTTTTGTTTTGGATGTGAAGTTTTGTGACGTTTTTGGTACCTGGTAAAAGATATAACTTGATTATGGTACTGCTGGCCAGTGTTTAAAATGAGGGCAAATTTATGTCTAGATTGAAGACCTTCTTGTCTTGAAAGAAGAGGAAATAAAAGCACGAAGCAAGGCAGTTGAAAAAAGATGGGCTGCAGTTGATAGCTCCAAGAATACAGGTAAGCATTATGCATGTGTCCACATGTTTGCATAAGCATGCATGGAACATATGGACTGTTTCGTACTTCACACGCTTTTCATATACGTGTGCACAAATGTCAATATTGAATTGTGGTAGAAGTCAGTTTATGAACAAGCATAAAGTACAATTCTTAGAATTTGGGAGTGAAAAAGCTGGAAATTTGTATGAAAACTTTGGAATGCAGGGAACTCTCTCTAAAGCATACACTCTCGGGGAAAATTTGTTGTCCACTAAGAAGGGAGGTGCTCCCAAAGCTCTTTCAACTATGCTCAGTGTGAGTTTTTGATTATGTGGTACATATAGTTGGTGGAAATACCTGCACCTTTTTCACCTAACATAGAGTGCATAAGAAAAAGTACACAGTGGAAGAAAAATTTAGAATGTCAAACATGACCAAAATGTTCACCAACTTTAAGAAAAGTGAGTGATTTGTGCTCTTTAGGTAAACCTAATACTTTTATGAATCTGAAAAAAATTCTAATATAGGATGGTATGTTTTGTTACACAGTTTCTTATAACGGGTTGCGCTTAAAATATGAAGGCTAAAAGCACATTTAACGTAACAGCACAATAATTTGAAATGGTCTTGGCAAATGATTTACATTTCAAAAAATTTGGTGCTTTTAGCTAGCTTTGGAATCTTTCAAATTTGAGATTATCATTCTAATTTTCTGTTGCACACTTTTTATGCATGAACGATTCTACGTGATTGAGTACTGAATTAAATTTGATTAAGAGACTCATAATCAATGGAACATTTTCTTAGTATCTTCTTTTAATTTTGAACTTGTACTCCACCTCTCTTCAAACAAATTTCTGCTTTCCTAATGCACTATAGTCGTAGTGAAAACTTTGAACTTCATAAATATTTAATTTTTTTCAAGTGAGATTTTATGCAAACAGGTATTAGCTATTGTAAAATGAATAGAAGAGGCAGTGTGATATGCTGTTTGTTTTTGTAAAACTTTCTGCTAAGTTTAAATCCACATGTATTGATGCAACCACAGTCCACAGCACAGTAGTAAACTTTTTTGTTCAGGTAGTGTAACTGCAGTAATTACAATTTGCAAAGAGTTTTGGAAAGATTCTGTGAGCAGTATCTGAATGTGTGCTGTTGATCATGTAAAATAGCTTACAACAATGTGATGTACTGCAATGTCAGTGGCACAAGTTTCAACCTTAACAAGGGCAGATTGGGATGGGTAAGCACTGTCCAAAGAAACTAAAGCCTCCAAGCTGTTTTATATGCCCTTCAGGAACGAGATGTTAAACAGAGCATAAGCTTCTACTGAAATGGACTTGTTAAGTACGAAGTTATGCAGCTAAATTTGTGCTTCTATCCATACCAAATCATTAATTGTTATCAGCTGCTTCCAAGTGACTGCCTGCAACAAAAGCAATTTTGTTGGTGGGTCGTTGGCCCGACTGCTCATTTTCTTGAGACCATTCTAGTAGGAGGCATGGTAGGCCTTACTTTAAATGCATCTGTCAATGTCCATATAGCCAGGTTGTACGACCATTGCAGTCAACAGCCTTTAAATATTCAATAAATGCCTAGCATTGTAGAAAACATACTGCGAAAGTCAACATCTCGTAAACTCAAGGTATAAGATGTTGAAGTGCTTATGCATCGAATTTTCCGGCTTACTTTTTTTTCTGATATAAATATTTAGCTTTTAGAAACAACATGCTATATATGACCATCATGTGTTGAGTAGAAGTACTCTAACCAAACTTCACTGTTAGATGCGAACTTTTCAAGCTGCTATTTTGATGCCAAGTGACGTCATAAGATGAGCGGATTTCAGGGAGCTAATGGACAACATAAGCGATCTATATAGACTGCGAAGTATTTGCTGCTATTTCTCGTTAATTTGTGAGGACAAAAACAAATATTTTCTTTTAAAACTAGTATAGCTATAAACAAACATCCATATTCAGGAAGACTGGAAGTAACAAGTCTGATAGTTGTGTGGGTTGATCAGAAACATCAAAGTCAAAGAGCATGTCTGGTATCCATGTGTAAAGTGGCATTGGAAGGAGCTTGGAATGATTTAATGATTTAATGAAAGTATCCACCGACTTGTAACGAAGGTTAAATTACGTCATTGAATGAACATTACAACTAAAAAACTATTCTATGAATAGAAATTATCTACAAAATTATACTATATACCATTATGCTTAGAAATAATTTGCAGTAAAAAGTATTTTCTAAATCGTTCTGTTCTACAATAAAAGTTCTGATATTTACATTGTCTCCTTGTATCGTAAGCTAAGGACGATTTGTTTGGCAGAAATTCGTCCAATTTATCGAGGTTCTCTTTCCTAAGAAAGAATCGATCTCATAAACTTTCACGGTATATCTTTAATAGAGGAATATTCAATAGTTCTCGAGCTTCACTGTAAGTTAATGATGGTAGAATGATTCTCATAGCTCTTCTTTGCACCTTTTCTATGTCATCGCTCAAATAGTCAGGAATGTTGAAATGCCAGACCTGACAGGCATATTCTAAAACAGGTTGTAAGATGGTAATAAACGCAGAGCATAACAGCTTTGCATCAGCCTTAGCGCGTTTTAGCAGCCAATAGATAAATATAATATTATTGAGTATAATATTATAATATAATATTATTGCGATAAGTATAATAATATTGAGTTGTTATAATCGTAAAACTGACAGATTAAGTTATGCTTGCATGCATTACAAAAATAGGCATATCTGAACTTAACTGAGTAACACAAATCTGTCAAAATATGCCACAACATTTCTTCTTTCATTTGTTCCCTAAATACATGAAAGAAGGTAAAACAACAAAGGTTGAACACGAAGCAGACCAAAATACCAAGGTGTGATGGTGGTGTGGTGGTGATGTTTTATATCTATAGCTTGTCAGAATAGTCAGGAATGTTAAAATGCCAGAACTGACAGGCATACTCTAAAAGAGGTCGTATGATGGTAATAAACACAGAGGATAACAGTTTAGCATCAGCCTTAGCACATTTTAGCAGCCGAAGCATATATAATCTTTTTCCTGCCTTTCCGACAATTTTGCAGAAGTGCTTTTTCCAAGCCATATTATCTTGAATCGTAACCATCAGGATTCGTGCAGATTTTACACGATCTATTTTAATATTGTTAATTAAGAGCGGAGGACAGTTTCGCTTAACCCTTGTGAAGTCGAGTATAATTTCTTTACATTTAGCTACATTTAACTTCATGTTATTTTGAATGGCCCAATCATGATTATAATCAACAAGACATTGGAGTTTACTATCACTGTCCATCATTATACTCTCCATAACTGTACAGTCATCTACATTTCTCCACCTGTCTGGTGATTCGTTAAGAAGGTCATTGATTTAAACTAAAAAGAGGATAGGTTCGAGGATGGTTCCCTGAGGTACTCCCCCATTAAGATGTTGCCGACACGATAGATACTGTTGCTTCCTTTCTGTTAAAAAACTTTGAACCCAATTCAAGATGGTCGTGGGAATATCTAATTCCTGTATTTTATGTAGTAAAATGTTATGATCAATAAGATCGCAAGCTTTGGAAAAGTCAATGAGAAACACTCTGACAGCACACTTTTGAACATCTGTTTCTTTTAAAAGGTGGTGTACCAAACTAATTAGGTTAAGAGTTGTCGAGAAATTCTTCATGGACCTGAATTCTCCCATCAAGTTTGTTTCTGATAGAACCGACTAACCAGTCAGACACAAAAGATTCACAGATTTTTGATAAAGTAGGAGTCAATGAAATAGTGCGCAAGTCTGTTGTTATATTCTCAGGTACAGATATTTTGGTATTGGAATAACTTCTGCTTTCTTCCATAAGGCTGGGACACATTGTTGTATCGATGCATTATAAATTGAGGCATCAGGGGAGGCCAAGATACAAGCGTACTAACAGTACGCTTTGGAATACCCAGGAATACCCAGTTTGGAATTCCATCTGGTCCAGGTGATTTCAAGACACGAATTTCAGACAATTTGTTATAGACACCTTGTTCGTCGATGATAAATCGGGGGTCGTTGTTGGCTTCAGAGACTTCTGGACAACTTTCCATGAATGGTGATGGTAACGGTGAGATTTCACTGGTAATAGATGCAAACAAATCATTGATCTGATTTGCTAAAGTTTGTCCTGCAATACTCTCTTCATCTACAACAATGTTTGAAACAGTCTTTCTCTTTGGGTAACCAGCAAGTTGTTTTACATCATGCCACCATTTTTGGGTGTTGGGGTTGGATTTAAGCTAGTTTACCTTCTTTCAAGATAATTGGATCTCAGCTTTTTCCTTTTTCTATTCGCAAGATTACGAAGACGATGGTACTTTTGAATGTCACCATTGTTAAATGCTTTATGTCTTTTTTCAATAATTTCTTTAATTCGGGAGTTACCCAAGGCTTATCACCAACATGGAGCTTAACAATTCGAGCAGGGAAGAAAAGATCTAAACCTGTGTTCATAACGTTCATAAAGTTATCAAGCTTGTCTTTGCACGAAACAGTACGATACAGATTAGACCAGTTATGATCCGATAGCCATTTTCCATATGCAATTTTGCCTCCATTGGTGATACGCCTAATTTTAACTTTATTCAATTCACAAGGTTGGTAATGTCACTCTTCTACCTTATCAAAAGTATTGCTGCAATGTTGCTTTGTCAATACGCTCTGATATAAATTTGAAAAGTCAAGTTGTAGCATAAATTTAGTGTATGAATATAGTTCACCCCTGCATACCAAAACATGTGTGCTACTACTCAGTATATATTACATGAAAGTATATGTAAGGTTATTATGTCAGTGTTTCCGAACAGAACTTGTGAAGGGGGCAGTAGAATATAGGTGCTGCTTGGAGATGACACCAGCCTTGACCAATGATGACATTTAATAGTTGTATTGAGCACGTCAGCTGCATAACCCAAGATGCTGACTTTGGCCCAGTGATGTATCAAGCAGTATTGGGTATTAGAGAATGTAGGCCCAATTCTCAAAGACAGGAATGTTCACTCTTATCAGAGACATGTTCATGGAGCACGATCTTTGAACCAGCAAGTTACAGCAATTAAGATTGATAATTTATTTGCTTTTCATTCGCTCATTGAAATCCAGAAGTCACTTACATACATTGTATTCTTTAGATATTTAAAAGCAGTTACCTGTAGATTGCTGATTAAGTGGGTGTATGGATATTTAGGATGGGTAAAAACAATACCATTACTTGCTTGTGTCTATCATTTTATTAAAATTCGACTGACAGAAGACGAAAGGCTATATTTCAGCTGAGCACCATTAATTCATTAAGGATATAATTACTGCTATGTCTAATCTGTTCACTTTTTAAGCTTCAGTCATGTTTTTGCTGATGACAGTTTTCAAACCGTAAACAACATTTTAAACGAGGCATGCAAAACTAGATTGAAAGCCCAAACCACTAGTGTTTTATTTGCCTGCTTGCGTTGATTCCAACATCTTGAATGTCAATGCTTTGTTTTGGCTCTTTTAAGATTTTCATAAAAAGACTTAAACCACTTTTATACTAATTCACTTGCTGCTGCATGTGATTGTAAGCCACTAATAAATAATGTACTAATATACTTGAATTCTATGCAAATATGAATGAATGAATTTGCACATCTTGCAATGACTATGGAGATTTTCCAATATTGTCAGTGTTTCAATTTTTTCAGTATTTTTATTTTTTATTTTGGTACAATCTGTTTTGAATTTACTTCTCACTAATCGTTTGTATTGCAAAGTTTCGAAACTTGGCAGTATTGTGATGATGAGAAATTCAAGTGAGTGAGGTATCATTTGAGTAAGCTCCGGGGGGTGTATACAATCTTGTTCATAGTAATTTAGCACTTACTTCAGTTCGTTCAAGATTATTTAGGCAGCTGCAGACATCTTATTCAAATATTGTTCAGGTCTTTTGCCAACTTCGCAGCAATTACGAGAAATCATTGCAGTTATTGTCAATTTTTAACATTGGCTTTGTCTGTCATGTAAAGAATATTTACCCAGAACACCTGATTCTTTCCCTAACAACACAAATGCGCATGTGCTAGCCTGCCGATCAAGTAATTTAATTTGTTTTGACGACTAATAGCAGAAGAGGAGCGAGTGGGATAAAAAGGGCATGCAATGAGAATTGCATTCTGAGAGCATTACATTTTGCAAGGTTGCAATTATAATGTCAAAACATCTTTACTTTCTGTCTGAGCACTAGTATCCTATGAATTACTAGTCAATGAAGCGGATATTTGCGGTGAAAGTCAAGTAATTCTTGACAGATGTATTATTATTTACAGCCGAGCGTTATATATGGACTATAGTTTCATCAAAAAATTTATATTTACAAGTCAATGGTGCAGTGCTGCTATATATTACCGAATCTGGCGTTTATATGGAATATAAAATTGTGTTGTCTTGCATAAGTCGCAAATTCTAAGCATTTGTTGCTGTCGTGATATTTTTATTGCAGCATTAAAAAAGTAGCTAGACCATAAAAGCAAGCAACACACTGACATTCATCTAGGTTTATGATCATAATTTGTGTAGCAAAATTGGCAAAGTAAAAACTACATAGATATGTATCATGTTACAATAAGATGGTGACTACTGGTCAGCTAAGTATCTCTGGACGATTCACTTTGCCGTAAAAACTGTCGATACTGCATGGCACTTGATTGTATCCATTGTACTGCGCTATGCATTTTCTGCACACCAGTCAACAGTAGTTTACAATATAAATCGTTGTAGCTCTATCGCAATCTTTTCATAGAGTAGCCGAGTGTGGCATAGTCTAGCAGAGTGTGGCATTATGGGGTGTAATACAGAGCTTTAGTGGTAAGAAATTTCAAGTGCTACTGCAGATGTAGACTTGCATGCAGCTATCTTGCATGAGTAATCCTCAATAGCTGCAATTTAATGCAGTGTGATGAGTAGGATGTTTTAAAGGTCTCAGAAATTTTGCACTCTCCTTGAGGTCTCTAGTTACATATTGAACTATTTAATATATTATGGTTACATATTTGTGTAAGCCTTTATTTATATACAACTTTTATGCATATAATTATAATGCTGGAGGTGTGTATTTACTTATGATATAATGTAATTAATTTCTTATACTTCAACAATTTTATAGGAGTCCCCCCTAAGCCTACATGGTCGGACAGCTTAGTCACCAACCCCCCCCCCCTTAGCTGACACGGTTGGGCATTTGAGCTGAACTCCACGTGTCGTTCGGGCAACTAATAAAAAGCTAAAAGACAGAAACTGAACTGAATTGAAATGAATATGAAAGAAATTAATTGAACTCTTTAAAGTAGTTTTCCCTATATGGAGCACGTCCGTATATGAATGAAGATATGCCCAAGCTCATTATATTACAATTCGGAAAGAAACTTGCAAAGTTAGTTGTGCTCAGTGGTGGTTATGCAATATGCGAGGCAAAGGCTGAATCCCAAAGTATATCAAGTGATTAACCAAATTGACCCCCCCCCAAAAAAAAAACTTACTCAACTCAGAAATAATTAACATCACAAAGCAATTTGCAAGTTGCAATGAATGTAAGGGGGCCTTTTATGGCAGCCTTTGTTAAGTTAGAATAAGACCTCAATTGCTCGAGTTGCTAAAAGTAGTTAAACAAAATAATATAGCGCTCAACATGACCAAAAGGAGGTTTATGTGATTGCAAAAGTACTTGAAAACAGTCATTTCCAGCAATCTAGCACCTTAAAATTCTCAAAATTTCCTCACTTGGCGCCAGCCATTGTGGCATCGTGTGAGCCTCTGTGATACTATATACTATGAACCCATGGCTGTTGGGCAAAATGGTGCTGTACTCCACCAAACAAGAAGACACCCATACGCCCATACACCCATGTTGATTATTGGCGAAACTGACGAAGTTAGGAGTGACAGCAAGGCAGCGTTTTCCACCGCGATAGCTCTTTTTACCAAAAGTAGAATAAGCCATGATGAACTGTGTTCATCTGATGACGTCGCACCGCATCAAAATGGTGGAGCAAAAGTTCATACAGAAAGTGCCAAAAATCGCAACTTTAGAGTGCTATAAAATTGGTTTGAATTGACCAATTTTTAGTTTGTTTGCGTCAAACACACCAAGAAAGTGAGCGCTTTGAAATAGAGCAATAAAATGGGGTCAAAAAATTGGTTGCATAAGCAATTTAAAGAACAAGACACAATATTCAAGGTGATATTTCGACTCTATTTCAAAGCGATTGTGAAATGGAACTATTTGAAATAGAGTCCAAATATCACCTTGAATATTGCATCATGTTCTTTAACAACTCATATTTTAAGTTTCCAAAAATGTTGATTTCAGAGTGTGTCTTCTATTATATTTAGCAAAATTGTCAGCTGGAAAAGGTTTTAAGCTTAACATTGACTGGAACTAAATTATAGTTTGGGTTGGTGTTAGTGGTCAATGTGACGATTACTGGCCCATTTTCTATAGGGCCAATTTAAATGCTGAGGACTATTTTCAATCAACAAGCTATTGTTTCTTGCGTAGTGTAACGTACGCCATAATTACTCCAGCTGAAACGAACAGCTTTATTGACTTTGGTTGGTCCAAGAAGGCATGCCAGCTCACAGAAGGCATCTTTTTTCAGATCATTTCCTAGAACTTTTTGGCGAACAAGTTATTGCGGTGAACTTTCGGATAGAATTGACAACACCCTCACTAGACTCGAGACCACTAAATATTTAGCCTGTGGGGCTACCTTAGAAGTCAAAGGTTGTGTATGACAACCTGCAAAGCTTGAGAAACTCAAAATGAATTTATGATGAAATGTATAAATTGAGGTGCAAACCAAGCGTGGTTTGTTGTGTTGTTTCTGCTATAATTGGGAAATCAGAAATTTGTTTGGAAAGTCATAGCAGGCATTTTGCAGACTGAAACAAGAGGATTAAAAAAATGGTCTGCTGCTGATGAACTTTTTAATTTATATCACTCCAGTGCTCATGGTTGGGTTGAAAAAGATAAATGTTTTTGAACTCCTGATTTTTTAGTAAGAACATTCCAAGTTATTGTGCTGTGAAGTTGACATGCATCTTACTCTCTAATGCTATACGCAATCTGTTTTGAGAATGTTGTTTAAAAAACGCTCTCCTTCATTGGAAATTTTCTTTTTCAAAATCATTCACTTGAAAAATGTTAGGTATGTACTGCATTCCAACCAATTCATCTTTTCTTGGAGTTGTCAAACAATTAGCATGTGTTTGAAATTGTCGATTTTTTCTCACTGTGCTTTTCTCAGCACTTTGCATAGTAGATACACAAATCTAGAAAATACCAATGACAAACGTCTCTTACTCCAGTTTTACACAATGGCAGCAATTATCAAACTAATACTATCAGTGTATGTATGAGGTTAGTTAAAATCGCATGAAGCATTACAAAAATTACTTTGCATATTTACAAAAATATGTGCTATTCTATGAAGCACAGAATGCTATGGTACAACTAGTTTATGTGTGCAAAATTTGTCAATAATTTCTCTAGTGATTGATGTCAATAAGGTTTTGGAGGTCTTAAATTATCTTGACCACAAGGATCCTAACACCCCCATTAGTGTGGATGATCTTTATGAGAACATTTTTGGAAGTTTAACTAATGATTACTTGAAGGTAAGAACATTTTGTTGTGTTATTACTGAATGTTTTTAGTTTATGTATGTTTGTTTGCTTGATTGTTTATTCGTGAAAAGGCATATATAAATGATGATCTTGTGCAGTTTTGTACAATTGGGCTGTGAATTGGATCAGTCCCACTAGATAAAATTCTGTCTATCATTTACAAATTATTGTTTACAATTCCATCTAGGGCCTGGACCTGCAGTGTTGCTATAGTCTAGGACAATGACTCGTGCTGTTTGTCATTAAATTACAAGTTTATTAGGCAACACCTAATTACACTTTAGTTTCTTGTCTACCGCCTGCGTCTCCTGGAGTCGGCCGCATGATTTGTCTACTAGTGCTACTTTTTTATTATTTGGTATTTTAAAAGCATATTGTTGAAAACGAACAAATTTTTATTGAAGTAACTAATAGTACAAAATAATGGCGAAAGAACAATTGAAAGTCTGCTAACTTTTGCAAAATTGGTATTAATACCATTAATTGTTACCAATGAGCTATAGAAACTAGAAGGGAAACTGCTGGAATGTGGTAGTACTTGTTTCCTTGCAGATAATTAACCTGCAAAAAGCTGGAAATTGGCAACGTGTGTTGGCAAATTGTCAGTAACATATGCTTTGTTAGCTTATGTAGTGAATGATGAGTGTTTATCTTTGTATTTCAACAATTAATATTAGCATGTTGATAATGTTAATGTGTATGCTTCCTGTACATGATCATGAAAATTAGATAATTCTGTTTTCAACTTTTCGTATGTGTACTGAAATATTGGAAAATAATGGATAATGGAAATGGGCCCCCACCAACGGGCAAATCTCAGGAAGTGGCGGATGCGAAACTGAAGTCTAGATTGGTGTGGCCTTATAATATCAATATAGTAGTCATAATTACCCTTCGTAACTAGCAAGCCTATTTGAGATAGGGTTTAGTGTCACTTCTTGCTTTAACTCATTAACTTTCTAAGAAGGTTTAAGTTTGTTGATCGGTTTATCACAATGTTATGCATGTCACCAAAGTGTTAAAATACTAAAATTTTGTTTAATCAACCTGCCAAAAAGCTTTTGTGCTCCCATATCTAAATGTGAAGGTTTTCAATATACTGCTATTTCCAGTCAGACAAGCTTTCCACTGTTTCTAATGAAAGTTTCACTTGCAGTCAACATTGCATTCTGGAAGTAGCAATATTAACATTACGTTTTTTCTTATCCATTTGAAAATTTTTGTGGTGTATTTGAAGTATGCTCTTTTTAGGTTATCATTTATACCTTGCATTCATATATTTTCTCATCTAAAGTTTTTATACCTAGTACTGATTGACCACGACTGGCACTTTGCAGTGATTCATGATTGCACCATTTTAGTTAAAGCAATACTTTTGACCTCTGTTATTAATTTTGATGATCAGACATGAACTGATAGAGCCTCAGGCTTTTTTCTAGGAGTATTGCACTGTCATATTAAGAAGAAGCAAAAGAATAGCAACAATGTGCAACCTGTTCATACTCCGTAAACAGTGACATTCTCCCATCACAACTTTAGTAAAGTCAGCTGATGCCATTTTACAATAAATGAATGACAAGAATCTAGCTGCTGTTATTTTCCTTTGTGTATCCAATGCATTCAACAGCTTAGATCATATTTTAATTAGTAAACTTAGTGATGTACAAGTGTCATCTATAGACTAAAATGGTTTGCACACTATCTAAAATGTCTGTCTCAAAGACTAATACATAGTCTGTTTCTATTATTTATTCTTTCAAAAGTTTTACATGCTTTGTTTCGGCTGGCATCTTGGAAAAAAAATTTACATAGCTAGTCTTACCCAGACCTCTCTTCTTATACTGTCTATCTAATTGAAATGAATTAATATTGCACAGCATGACTAAATCAATATATGTCATCCCCCATTTTTTGTTTTTTTTTAAAGATGCTAAAAGTCCTAGCTACACATGCTAATGGAAGTAATATTCTATAAATTATTCTTAAATGTTTTGCTCATATTTTGGATTAGGTTGGTTTGTTGACTTTGCCTTAATTGAGGAATAACTTACTTCTCTTCAAAGCAACAACACCCATCCCCTTTGCATCTGCTTCAGGCCATTAAATTTCTGCGGCATTTTTTTTGTCTTCATAAGTTTGCTCACCTAGGTTGACAGGTCCTACATTTTCTGGGTGTTGGCACAGCGTTTGTCTGGTTGTTCATTGCTCAATTATAATCTTGTTTCCAACCTTGTTTCTGCCAATGTCCTTGAAAAATTGGTTTCCAAGTAGGGGATAAAATTTTACGGACCTGCGATAGTTCCCAATCTTATGCCTTGCCCATAGGAGGTAGAAATATTTGTATGGGAAAAAGTTACTGCAGCGATTTACTTGCTGCAAACTTTTTCATCTGAGCAATGTAAAATGGTGAGCTATTATTGGATATTTGCACCTCTGGATTCCCATTGGTTCACAAACTTCAACAAGTGCTGGGATGCCTTCTGCTGCTTTCGTTGATGTGACCACTTTGACTGCTTGATCTCATAATGGCAGATCTTGCATGGTTGCCACATAAATCCACAATGTGCATCAGTCCAAGCCAGTCTACTTCCACCATATTCGAAAACCTTTCAATGACCTAGGTGGGACTTGTTCGGTTTTTTGGTCTTGCTATCTACAAACATACTACAGCTGTTGCATCAATCAACAAACTCCTTTGTCTTTGTATTCATATCATGGAAGAAGAAGTGGTATCTAAGTTTTCCTTATAATCCGCTTTGGTGAGGATGAGATCTTCTGTGGGAAATCTGTATGGCCATCTCTTGGAGCCTCTCTGATGAAATGATTCTCTCGTCTTTCAATATTATTCCATTTCCTGTCATCATACGTGTGGCAAGATGCCCTTCAAACCCTGAACATCATTTGACTCTGTCTTCAGGATTTGGGTCAATCTTTTATATATGAGCTACCTTATCTTTAATAGAGTTTGGTCTTCTTTTGTACACTGTGTAATCCTTGCATAGCTGATGCAGTCAAAAAGTGGGATGGTGTGGAGCATGTATAATAGTTAATTTAGGTCATCCATTTCTTCTTTTTCCTTCTGTAGCAGCTTTTTGAGCTGCTTAATATGCTGCAATGGGCGATTGAATTGGTTGATTTCCCCTTGTCGGTAAACCTCGGTAAATTGAATATCTTGACCTCTCAGCTTGACTTCTTTAACTCGAATTGATCCTTGCCGCTTACCATTAAAATCGAGCATAAAGTTTTGTGGTCGGTTATCATTTGAATTTTGGTTGGAGAACTGACAACAGAATAGCCTAATCTACTCATAGTAAAGTTTGTGCCAATGGTGTCTAGGTCAGTTTACAAGTACTTCTGCTCTGACTTATCTTTCGTCCTTGACACTGTCGCTGCAGGTCTTGCTCTTTTGACTCTGTTCGCTTGTACCATCATGCTCCAAGACCTGTCTGGGGAGCATCAGTAAAGACGAATGTTTGTTTACCGATATCAAAATATTAGAGCAGCTTACTCTTCTTAATTTCTTCTATTAATGCTTCATATGCAACTTGATGCTCCCCAGTCCACGTGAACTTATTGCTTTTCTTGGATGACTCTCTTAGCCTAGCTGCCTGCTTTGCAAAATCTAGGATGAATTCTGCATTCTATTTCGTCACTGTTATATCACTGGGAAGCCACTTGCGATAGAGTTCGTGAAATCAAGCAATCAGTTCAAGCGAAGTTTCAAAATCGATCAATTCTATAAACGTTTTTTTGCATACTTTGCTTACTCGGTATACCATAGTCATGGCTTTAAGGGCAGTAGAACTTGAAGACATTGAGATGAAGTCAAAGAAGAACTCTTGGGTACCACTATTGATAACGAATTCAGCCTTATTCAGGGAAAGACCACCAATGAAGCGCCCAAATATTCGGTTGTTTCAGCAATATCTTCCATGGACAATGCTTTTACAGCCGCAATAAATAAACCATTCTAGCCGTGCAGTCCTCACAGATGGCAGCATCTGCAAACAAAAGGAAATGTAACAATCAACTGTAATGATCAGTGGATTACTGATCACATGCATGCGTTAGGATTAGTATAATATATATATATATATATATATATAGCTCAGTGGGTGAAATCTGAGGTGGCCCTTTAAACTGTTTTTTTAAAGACTAGAAGTGTTGTCTTCGAATCCCAACCAACGTTTAGCTTCACAGAAGGATAATAACATGGTACCAAGAGGGAAAATGTAGCCTGTATATCAAGTTATATCTAAAGCAGATTTATCAATAAAATAAGCGAGAAATTTCGGAAAGATTGAACATCAAAGTACATGTCATAACCCCAGTAAGAAAACTCAGTAGAAACGCAACTTACAATCACAGTGAATCAAGGTCTACCACTGCCACAGTCGCTGGAATTAAACAGTGGAAATATTTCAGTTAACTGGAAGAACTTCAAGCAGAGATATTTGAACTACAAAATTGCAACGGGATTAAATGAGAAAAATAACGCAACTTGCGTGGCAACGTTTCTTACAGTTGTCGGAAATGAAGCTTTAGATGTGTATGATACACTAATCTGGGATATTGAAGGCGATGATAAGAAAATAGAAAAAGTATTTAAAAAATTCGACGAATACTGTGAACCGAAGAAGAATATAAGCTACGAAAGATATATGCTTTTTTCGACAACCCAGGAGAGCAATGAAACCATAGATCAGTACGTAAAAACACTAAAGAAACTTTGTGAAACATGCGAATTTGGAACACTTAAAGAACTCTCTTATTAAAGACTGAATTGTGTTAGGTGTTAACAAGCAAAGAACAAGAGAAAGACTTCTAGGAGAACCAGACTTAACACTTGAAAAAGCATGGGAACTAGTGAGAACTGCAGAAACCACAGAAAAGCATTTGAAAGATATGCAAAATGAGTCTGTTCACAGCATCATGAATGACAAAAACCTCGAATGAGAAAGTATAAGCAAGAGCAGCAACCAAAATCGAGTCAGCATGAAAAGTCCAACCAAAGCAGTACGTTTGACTGCAGGAATTGTGGAACCAAGCATGGCAAGAAAGAGTGTCCAGCGTATGGGAAAACTTGTCATGAGTGTAAAAAATCCAATCATTACAAGAAGATGTGTAGATCAAAAAATAGAGTGTATCATTTGGAGCATGAAGATAATTCACATTTGGAAGAAACACTTTTTGTTGGAGCAGTTACAACGTAGGTTCTGGATGATGAATTGTTTGTGAATACGAAGATAAATGGACAAACAGTAAGACTCAAAGTAGACACAGGATCACAACTCAACAAATTACAATTACAACAGCTGAAGAAAATTGTGGGTTCAAAACCAAAATTGGATACCTGTAGCAGCAAACTGATTAGTTGCTCAGAAGATAATCTACCTGTTATGGGAATATTTCAGTTGGAGGTACAGTCGAAAGCTGATTGTCAAAGGAAAATGACATTTCATATTGTGGAAACCAATCAACCAGGATTACTTGGATTGAGAGCATCTAAAGAACTCGGCTTCATCAAAGTTGTGATGAATACTACAAGTCTTCAAACGCAAGATTGGAAAGAAGACACGATTATGAGATATGGTAATGTATTTGAAGGTTTGGATCATTTGGAAAAACCCTGCCACATTGAAGTTGATCCAAGTGTGACACCAGTGATCAATGCCCCAAGGACGATACCAGCTGCTCTTTGTAACAAAGTGAAAGTAGAGCTAGATAAGATGGAAAAAGCAAACGTCATTCGTAAAGTGGAAGAACTGACAGACTGGGTGAGCTCGGTGGTCTTGGTGGAGAAACCAAATGGTACACTTCGTATCTGTTTAGACCCACAGCATCTAAATAAAGCTATCAAATGTGAACACTATCAGCTACCCAACATTGAAGATATCACCACACGCATGGCAAATCCTAAATGGTTTTCCAAATTAGATGCCAACCATGGATTTTGGCAGATTCCTTTAGACCCTGAGAGCCAACTATTAACCACTTTTAACACTCCATTTGGCAGATACTGTTACGTATGTACACCATTTGAAATTAAATCTGCGCAAAAGGTCTTCCAAAAAAGAATAAGTCGGCATTTTGGTGATTTAGAAGGAGTTGAGACGGACATTGATGATATCTTGATTCATGGAGCAACCGAAGCAGAGCATGATCAACGTCTTGAGGCAGTTTTACAAAGATGCGAGCAGATCTATCTCACGCTAAACCAAGAAAAGTATGAATTTAAGGTAAAAGAAGTTACGTATGTGGGCCATAAACTCACGAAAAATGGAATCAAACCACATGAAGAAAAAGTAAAGGCAATTAAAGATATGGCAGCCCCAACTGATAAGAAAGGAGTAGAACGACTTTTGGGAACTGTCAATTATTTGGGTAAGTCTATTCCAAATCTGGCAACAGTAACACAACCAATAAGAACATTATTGAGTAAAGTGATTCAGTGGTCTTTTGAGTGAGACAAAGCATTTCAGGAGATAGAGAATCTATTGACCAAAGAAGGAGGTCCAGTGTTGAAGTATTTGGATGTCACTGACCAATCACAATTAGCTGTGATGCATCACTAATTGGTCTGAGTGGTGTATTGCTACAAGAAGGAAGCCCAGTAGCATATAATTCGAGATCTTTGACAGATTCGTAATCAAGATACTCCCAGATTGAGAAAGAACTTTTGGCAGTTGAGTTCAGCCTTGAGCGTTTCAATCAATACACCTATGGCAAGAAAGTGAATGTCGAATAAGATCATAAGCCTCTAGAGAGCATTGTGAAGAAACCATTGTCATCTGCGCCACCACGGTTGCTCCAATTACTTCTCAGGATGCAAAAATATGACTATACTGTTATTTACAAACCTGGAAAGGAGTTAGTGGTACCTGACATGCTATCAAGAGCACCTTTACTTGAAACAGGTGAGAAGAGCTTGGAGAAGGAGATCAACTATCAGGTGCATCAAGTTATTTCCAACCTTCCAGCAACTGAATTCAAGTTAGAGGAAATTAGAAAAGCAACCAACGATGATGATCAACTCCAAGATCTAAAAGAAATAATTTTGTCTGGGTGGCCAGAACGAAGGCCACCCAGATAGGACAATGAACGAAGGCCGCACAGAAGGACAATGCTTTTATAGCCGCAATAAATGAACCATTTTAGCTTTGCAGTCCTCACAGATGGCAGCATCCGCAAAGAAAAGGAAATGTAACATTCAACCCGAATCAGGAAAGTATGGGGGTCTTCCAATTTATAAGGAACCCTCTATATTTAGAAAAGCTAAACTAAATAATAATGCTAATCTAACTTCTTTTGAGAGATCTAAAGTGTATCCTAAAGTTAATTTAGATTCAGCATTAAAAAGACCAAAACGTGTGGACAAAGAGATCAAAACTTCTACTACAGAAAAAGTAGAGAAACCTAAACCTGAGATAATAAAAGATGAGACTTTTTCAGGAAGATCAAGTGGAAAACCTTCAGAGGAGGAATTTTACGCTCCTCAAGATCTACCTGGATTTACAAATGAGGGTCAAGTTTTTCATTATGTAAATGAATCTAAGGCCGATGCTTTAAAATCAGTTGGACCAAATACTTCAGCAAAACAAGCTTTGTATAGATTTAAACAAATACAGTCAACAAGAAAAAGTGTAGGAAGACCTCGCGGAGGTTATAAAATAAAATCTGGAGGTCAAGAGCGCATTTTGTCAGTTCCAAAACCTACTCCTGCTCCTAGAACAAAATCTGTTCCAAAACAAGTTGAGCCAACTAATTTACCTATAAAAGTAACTAAAGAGTTCCATAAATTAGATGGAAAAGTAAAAAGGTGGGTGGCAAAAAATATTAACAAATATTTAGATACATTAGAAAATAATTCGAATAAAGAAAATTATGATGACGTCACTGCAGATACTGTTCAAAATTATGTAAATAAATATTTAGATAAATATAGAACTAAGCTTACTCCAAAACCTCGTTCAAGAATGACACATCTGCTTGATAAACCTATAAAAGATATTGGCGTAGAATCTTTGAAACCTACAAAATATATACCCTCAAAACCTACACCTCCTCCAAGAACAAAAAAGCAGGTTATTAAGAAAAAATCGAATGAATTTTATGGCTGGCTTCTTGACTTTGTTCCAAAAAATATCAAGAGTAAAACTTCTGACAACTATAAAAATATGAAGGGTAAAATTATGGAATTATTTAAGCCTGAAGAAGTTGTAGAATTATTAGCTACTGCTATGAAAGGCAGATTAAAAACTTTTGTGATAAAATGTAAAGAAGAAATTATTAGTCCTGATACCTGGTTAAACTATACAGCTCCACACGTGAAAAAACTTATAAAATCTCATGAAAATCATAAAATGGAGTTCATTTTAGTCTGTGAGATGGTGAAAAGAAATCCTGCCACAGATGAAATTGCAGATCAAGAATATGGGTATTTCAGCTCATCGTATTATAGAATTTTACCAGGATCGAACGTAGACAAAATTTACGATAGTATCGTACAGAAAATTTTAGATGAGTTTGTAGAAGAAAGGAAAAAAGGCTCTGGATGGGAGCTTAATAAAATAGAAGAACTTCAAATTCATGTTGCGATATATGATCCTCTAAAAGGCTCTTCTTACATTCCAACACCCGATTGGGTGGCAAAGAAAAATGCAACTATTAATCCAAAGAATGACTTTAATGATGACCAACAATGTTTTTAGTGGGCTGTTACCATAGGAACATCGACAAACTCAAAAGATAAAAATCGTGGTAGAATTACAAAAAACTTGGTACAAAAATCAGAAACTCTTGATTGGATAGGTGTAAGATTTCCAACTCCTGTTGAGGACATTAAGAAATTTGAAAAAAGAAATAACATCAAAATAAATTTATTCGGATATAATGAAAAAGGTAGGGTATTCCCCTTGGGCCCTAATATACATGATGATCCAGACATTAGACTCTTGCTTTTAAATGAAAAACATTATGTATTTCTAAATAATTTCCCTTAATAAACCGGATCTTCTTTAACTAAGAAAAAAGATAAGCATTATCCTTGCGACTTTTGTTTACAACATTTTTATACAGAAGACTGACTTATTGAACACAAAGATTATTGCAGAAAACATGTTCCCACAAAAACAGTTTATTCAAAACCTAACACTTTTTCCAGTTTTAAAAATCATTCTAGAAAAATAATGACTCTGTTACGTACGCAGGTTTTGAAAGTATTACAAAGCCTATAGATAAAAAATTAAATCAAGGTACTACGCAATATCAACAACACATTCCTAGCAGATTTGGTTATGTAGTAAAATGCTTTGATGACAAAATTTACGGGCCAAAATATATCCAGCACACAAAAACTTCCTCAGAAAACGTTGGAAAAGTATTCGTAGAAAAATTAGAGGCAGAAGTCAGGGAAATTTATAGCAAGTATTATAAGCATCCAAAGAAAATAATCCTAAGAGAACAAGATCAACAAGATTTTGCTGACTCAGCAATTTGTCATATTTGTGAAAAACCTTTAGAACAAACAGGCAAAGTTAGAGACCATTGTCACTTTACTGGAAAATACAGAGGTGCAGCCCATAATAATTGTAATTTACAATTTAGTAGCTCAAAAATTATGCCCATTTTGATGCATAATTTAGAAGGCGATGATTCTCATCTGTTTATTAAAGCTTTATACCTAACTCCAGGAAAAGTTACCTGTGTTCCACAATCAGGAGAAAAATATTTAAGTATTACAAAATATGTTTCAGTAGACCGAACAGAAAAAGGAGGCCTGGTTACAATGCAATTAAGATTTATAGACTCATTCAAGTTTATGAGTTCTAGTTTAGACTCTTTAGTAAACAATCTAACACAAGAAGGTCTACAAGACTTACATTGTTTGAAAAGATATTTTCCAGATCACGTAGAACTCTTGTCTAGAAAAGGGGTTTTCCCCTATGATCACATGGACACCTTCGAAAAACTCAACGAGACAAGTTTACCTCCAAAAGCCGCTCTTTACTCAAAACTCAATGATGAACATATTTCAGATAAAGACTATTTTCATGCTCAAAAAGTTTGGTCAACTTTTAAAATGACTAAAATGAAAGACTACCTCGACTTGTATTTAAAAACAGATGTTTTACTTTTAGCAGACGTCTTTGAACAATTTCGAAAAGTGTGTCCTAAAAATTACAAATTAGATTCTGCCTGGTATTTTGCAGCTCCAAGTTTAGCTTGGGGTGCCTTTTTAAAATTAACAAAAGTAAATTTGGAATTTATTTCTGATAAAAATATGTATCTTATGATTGAAGAAGGAATTCGCAGAGGTGTATCTATGATTACCAAGCGGCACATCAAAGCATATAATAAATACTTGGGAAATTATGGCCCAAACAAATCCAGTATTTTCATATCCTACTTAGATGCAAATAATCTTTATGGACGGGCTATGATGCGCCCACTTCCTACTCATGGATTTAAATGGATGGAAAATCAAGAACTTGAAAATTGGGAGAGTTCTCCCGAGGGCCAAGGTTGTGTTATAGAGGTAGACCTTGAATATTCGGAAAGTCTTCATGATTTTCACAAGGATTATCCTCTTGCTCCTGAGCAAATAAAAACTAAAATGGATGACGTCACAACAGAAAAACTTGTTCCTAACTTGAGTCATAAAACAAAATAGGTAGTACATCATCGAGCTCTGAAAAAGTGTCTTGTGCTGGGACTAAATATAAAAAGGATTAACAAAGGAGTAAAATTTTTCGAGTCAGCGTGGTTGAAACCTTATATTGAAATGAACACAAAACTTAGTGCCGCTTCAAAGAATAAATTTGAAAAAGATTTCTTCAAATCATGAATAATTCTGTATTTGGAAAAACAATGCAGAATGTTAGAAAAAGAGCCAATGTAGAACTTGTAAGCGGAGAAAAAAGAGTAAAAAAAATAACGAGTAAACCCGAGTTTAAGAGATTTACAAAATTTAATGAAAACCTAGTTGCAATTCATAACTTCAAGTCCAAAGTAGAATTAAACAAACCCATTTACGTAAGCATGAGTATTTTAGATATTTCCAAAACTTTAATGTACGAATTTCATAATTATATAAAGCCAAAATATTGTGACTCAGCAAAACTTGGTTTCACAGACACAAATTCTTTGCTTTATGAAATTCAAATCGAAGACTTTTACAAAGACATTTCTCCAGATCTTGAAAAATGGTTTGATACTTCTGAAATAATAACAAACAATCCTTACATCAAAAAAGGTTTAAACAAAAAAGTTCCTGGATTTTTCAAAGATGAGTGTGGAAGTACTCAAATTACAGAATTTGTAGGACTTATACCAAAATTATATTCCTATCCAAAGAAAACTCTTCTGAAGTAAAAAAATGTAAAGGCCTAAAGAAATCTGTTATTGACAAAACTTTAAGATTAGAAAATTATAGAGACTGTCTTTACAGCGGTTTACCTGCTACTAGAAAAATGAATGTGATAAGAAGTAGAAAACATGATTTATTCACAGACTATGAACAAAATTGCTCTAAGTGCAAATGATGATAAAAGATACATCCTTCAAGATAAAATTAATGCCTATTCTCTTGGACATTACAAAGTAAAAGAACTAGAAACTAAATTTTAAAAAAAAGTCACTTGTATAACTTGATCTAAAGTTTCACAAGTACCTTGGCTCTTGGACATTATAAACTAAGAGATCTATAAAAAAAGTTTTCATGCGTAATCTGTCCCACAAATTATGCATGAAAACCAAACCTATCTAGACTTGCCCAGACTTGCCTGGACTTGTTTTTAATGAGTCGGCAATGTCAACATTGTACACATCACCTTGAATATTCAACTCTATTTTCTTGTCATAAGCCATTTTAATAGCTCTTGAACTAATTCCAAAAAATTCAACAGCTTATTTAATGCTTGGAAAAACTTCTATCCATCCAGAACTTAAATGAATCATTCTTGTTTCTTTAGGCATTTATTTTATAACATAACCAATAGTTTTTCCTAGCACCCAACCTCCTGCGAGACCTAAAACACCAGAAGCAAGGTGTTGATAATCCTGCATTTCTTTTGAGGATTTGTAGTAGTCATCCAAAACAGGCTGTCTAGAAAAGTCCAACTCTGTTTTTTGAAATTCCTCATGGAGTTATTTTAAGGATTCATTTGTAGAATTCGGGTCCTCATTAGCATCTGAAAGGTCTTGACGAAGTCTAACAAGATTGTCTTTTCTAGCAGTTTCTTTTTCAAACCATTTTTCTTTTTCCAAAGCAAGTTTTTCCAAAGCTAAGTTGTGTCTTTTCATTTCTTTTTCATACCCAGAGTGATTCAATTTACTGAATAAAAATCCAGCGCCTGCAAATGCAAACGCATTAAAATTTCTACTTACTCCTGTTGAAGCAATTTATTTATTGTTGTCAATTTTTTCAGGAATAATTTTTTTGTCTTCAAGATACCTGACCAAAACAGATCCAAGCATTAAAGCTCCAGCAAGTTTTAAAGTTCCATTAATATTATGGGGAGTCCCCAAAGGCTCTCCAATAACTTTTTTACTTACCCTAGAAACTCCTATAGCTGACAAAGTTAAGACAGCTGCATTGTAAATTTGATTCACAAGTTTAATTTCAGAAGTACTCATTTATTTAGTAACTTTTTGTTTTCTGTTTTCTGTTCTGAAGCAAGCTTCAGTCAAAAGTGTCTAAACTTGTTTTAATTTTTTGTCCTTCAAGAACAGCAGAGCTGACCAGACTAAGCGGTTTGTCTAACTTTTTGGGTCCACGATTCATTTAGTACAGTATTCCAAATTCAAGTAAAGTTATACCAACGATAGGGAAAACCCCATAAGACATGTTTGAACTCGTTTGACCGTTTGGGTATGAGAGTTCTTCTAGACGCTTCTTTTTTGCTTCTTTGGCTTGACGAGACAATTCAGCTAATTTTTTCCGTTCTACTTTTTTTGGATCTTCGACTTTGTTTTGCGTAGTAATTATTTTAGGCTGCGTAACATCTTCTTGTGGTTCCATAACATTAATTTCTTGTGAGCTCATTTATTGAGTAAGTTTTACTAGGAATCTACTTAAAAAATTTAACCAGCTGATATTTAAGTAAAAACCTAGTAAAATTTTTTTTACTAGAAGTCTACTTAAAAATTGTCCCAGCAAACTAATTACTGCGGCGCATGCGTAGCAGCGCCAGCAGTTTAAAAATGGCCCTTGTGTTTTGTTTTTTTTTAATTTTTCGGTGTCGCAAATGTGTCAATTTCCGGTTCGCGCCAGAAAAAGCCTAGCGCTAGCTTCTCTATGGGTGAAC
>JAOBYK011196415.1:0-22207 GCA_025434845.1 Phenganax subtilis | reverse complement strand
AAATTAGGCTTATTGTCCAATCATATGTCTAGAAAGTTATGACGTTTCAGTCCAAATTCACGCGTATAGCCGCTTACTGGCAGTCCAATATGGACTGCTGTTCATGCCAGCAAAAATATGCAAATCGCCGTATATGGAACATAAATGAATAATAATCGTATGGAATGTGTGTTATTTGATTATTTTACGTTAGTCCATTGACTGATTGGACTAACCCTAGATCTGCCCCTGCAAACACGATTAAACAACTTTTAAAAAAGCTCATGATTGCAGGTTAAAAAATTCCTCAGGATTACTTGTTCTTTTGCAATATTTTTGCAAAACCAGTTCGCTATAATAAGCGGTCTTCTTTTGTAAATAGAATAAAGAAGTCAACATCTCTTTTTGAAGAGCCTTTACATCGGGTAGCTGATGAATAATATCAAACAACTTCTCGTTATTTTCTACAATTACCTCAAGCCACTTAATGGTATATGTTATATGTTCGTGCCTCGCCAAACTTTCGTCACACCAAGCCATCCCACACCAAAACACACCAAACAATTCGATTTATATAAACCCAGTTTTCTTTTTTTTTTAAAAATAATTATTAAAAATTAAATAAAATGAAACCCATAAACTGTTAAATTAAAATATTTTTTTTTAAATTAAAAAATAAAAACACAACAATATCAGAATATAAAAGGCCAGGTAAAACTTCAACCAACAAGATCGACACTACATCAGCTAACACCTTCAGCTAAAGAAATCGGTAAACTGATATAATGGAATCACCATTACCAATTTTCATCTTCTGGTCCGCTGAACAAGCACTGCAATACTTGGAAAAAAAACATGCTAGAAAAAATAATGACAAACCTGCACCGATGAAGCAAGAAAATGCAGATTGTTCAATCGATGAAAAGATACCTTCTCCCTGTAAATTTATCGATAGAATCAACAACCTCGTAGCAATCGCTACCTCCGGAAACGTTATAAATGAGCTTACCAAAAATAACGATATTATGGCCAAAAAAAATGAAGTAGCATGTAATTGTGGGGTATATCAAGAAAACGTACAAAATACCAAAGAGTGCGAGAAAGAGTTAATGAATGTCATTAATCATTACGATGAAACACAACTTCAAGAGAAAGGTGAAGAATTTCTAATGAAAAAACTCGCATGTGAAAAGTTGAAACTAATTTTTCATAAATCAGCAACAGAATATTATAACATGTTAGTATACCATACAAAAAGAGCATGCTTCGAAAAAATTGAAGAAGAATATTCTACAGAATGTAATGATGATGATGATGTTGATTGTAAATGTGATGAAGCCATGTTAAAAACATCGGTTGAAAATAAATTTTTTTTCCAAATAATGTGTTTTTAATTTTTTAGAAAAAATTTCAGCACCACAATCCTCACCCACATCAGTAATATTTTGATGATCTTATGGAAGTGGTCTTCGGAAAATTCACCACTCTTTAAGCTACGATGCTTTCCTTAAATTATGGTATGAATGCAGAAATATTCGCACTCGGTTTATTATCGACAATTATTACTCAATAAATGAAATATTTTTTAACACATTAATACAACACCCAGAACTACGTGAAAAATTTACTTGGGAGTTTAATAGCAGTTTTAAACAAACTCCTTTTGATCTTGAAATATTCTTTGATACAAGCTAGAAAGGGAAACAACATCATGGGAGGACCTATTAGCAAAACAAAACCAAGAAGATATAGAAATCTTTGGGATGACTTATTCAGTTACTACATGCATTGTGGATGTGTAGAAATCGCATTGGAACTGTTAATAAGTAACCAAATTAATCTCTCTTAAATTAAAAAACTCCTTAAATATGTTCAATATTCAATTGTACAATACGATATCACTTATGAACTTTGAAAAAACGCATGTTTTAAAAAACATCAAACATCTCTTTTTTTTTCTTTTTTAAAAATACTATATCTATCTCCACAAAAATCACCCTCATCTACATTATATTTTACCGTATATATGTCTGTATTTGATTTTATAACGTACCACTTTAAAATATAAATAACACTCATACTTGGTATTTAGGAGGAATACAATATTCAATTGTACAATATGATATCACTTATGAACTTTGAATAAATGCATTTTTAAAAAAACATCAAACGTCTTTTTTTTTTCTTTTTTAAAACTATTGTATCTATTTCTGTATACGCCCACTCTCTTTCATTCATGCAAAGATGGTCGAAGTGTACACATCTCCCGGTTTTTTGAATTTCTATAAAAATAGTGTGCTACCTCAAAAAACACGTGCGATAGTGTGCTGCCTCAAAATAACACGTGCGACTGTCTCACACGTGCATATTGGGTTGCCTCACACGAACTCTAAAAGCACCTATTCTTACAGAAAAATTCACAAAAAATCAACCTACCATTTCAACCATTTTACATGAAGTATGGAATAATTACAAACACCGCTGGTACATTTCTTTGAGCCCCCGCTCTGAAAAAATCCCCCTTGCACACCCGATTACCTAATACAATCTTATACTATTTTTCTTGAGACTGCGATCTTTTTGTAGATATTATTAGTTAACTACTCATTCCCAGTGGTTTCTGTTATTTATAAAATGTTTTGACAATTCCATTTATGAACCAAAATTAAAAAATTACACGTATGATCCTAAAAATCCAAAATCTGTTGAAGAGATGTTTGTTGAAGATATTGAATCAAAAACCAGAAATATTTACAGAAGGTTTTACAAACATCCAAAGAAAATGATTTTTACAGAAAAAGATGAACATCACTTTGACAACTCTGGGGTATGTCATGTTTGTCATAAAGATTTTGGATATAGATATAATTATCAAAATGGCCATGATGATTGTTGTCTGGACAAAGTCAGAGATCATTGTCATTTTACAAAAAATACAGAGGTGCCACGCATAATAAGGGCAACTTACAAGTAAGAAAATTTAATTTTATTCCTGTTGTGTTTCATAATTTAGAAGGCTATGATTCCCATTTGTTCATAAAACCTTTAAATAATTAATATTTCCCCCGGCCTAGTTAATTGTATTCACAAAAGGGGGGAAAAATAAATAAGTTTTACAAAATATGTTCCGGTAGATAATAAAGATGGTAAGACAACTTCTCATCAGTTAAAATTTATAGATTCTTTCAAATTTATGGGTTCTAGTTTATATTCTTTCGTGAAAAATATAACACAAGACGGTCTAGAAAATTTACATTGTCTTAAAAGATATTATCCAGATCATGTGGAACTACTCTCTAGAAAGGGGTTTTCCCTTATGATTACGTAAGTAGTTTTGAGATACTTAAGCACTCATGTTTACCTTCTAAAGAATCCTTTTACTCCAGACTTAACGTTGAATCTATTTCAGAAAAAGATTACTTTCATGCACAAGAAGTTTGGAACACTTTTAACATGACTTTAACTCAAGATTATCATGATTTGTATTTAAAAACAGATGTTCTACCTCTGACGGATGCTTTTGAAGAATTTAGAAAAGTATGTTATAAACATCAGTGGCGTAGCTACCGGTCCCGCTGTCCCACCCGGAGGGACTAAAACTTTCCGCAAAAATGAAAAATTGTTTTTAAACTAAAGCTAAAGTCACAATTTTGCCTATTTTGGAGTAATAAATATTAATTCTCATCATTTTGCAGTGTTTTCAGTCGTACATCCTTAAAATATCATGCAATTTTGCAATCTGCTCTGCGTGGCCTAGCAACTTGAAACCGGGAATACCTAATCACCACGCAATTATACATTACTCACGCGATTTGCGTGATGGATGTCCAGAGTTCCGCCAATTTCAGATGTCGGAGCACTCAATACTGTGTTATACAAGAAGTTCTAGTTTTTGATTGGATAACTAGCCCAGCGCATGCCCAGAACGGTCGTTTTCAACAGAGAAGTCCCACTACTTTGTGGAGGCGGAGGTTTTTAATATTTAACGCTTCTCACGAAGCTTCTGCGTGAGTACACGGACTGTGACAGTATGATATATTCATATTTCATAACTATACTTGTGATTTCGCTGATGTATACACAATCGCGTCAACGAGAGAGGCGAATCCTGTTGCCATTGAGGTTAGTGAAGCTGATATAGTAAATGCTTTGTTGACAAAGCCTTTATCTGTTCGACCAACTGCCAAACAAGATATTATTAAACGAACGGCCAACTTTGAATTTGATGATTACAAACATGGGACATCATTTATGAAAGAGTGGTATTGAATTACCAAGGTAAGATACGCATCTACAAAACTTTGTCTGGTGATATCGTTGCACTTTAAAAATCGCTGAAAATGCTGTTTCTGAGGTTCTAGATTTCCAAACTTTTCTTGGGAAGAATACCCCCGAACTCCCCCCCCCACAACGCCTTACAGTGCGACATTCAGCGGGGCCATTATTTTGAGCTAGCTACGCCACTGATAAACATTACAATCTGGATCCAGGTCATTACTTTACAGCCCCCGGATTAGCCTGGGATGCATGTTTAAAATTAACTGGTTGAAGATTAGAACTATTAGATCAAGAAAATATGTATCTTATGATAGAAAAAGGTATCAGTGGAGGGGTTTCTATGATTACAAAACGTCATATCAAGGCAAACAATAAATACCTTCCAGATCATGATCCAACTTTACCCAGCATTTTTGTACCGAACTTAAATGCACACAATCTGTATGGGTCGGTTATGATGTTACAACTTCCTACCAATGGGTTTGAATGGATGACGTCATCAGAACTTAAAAATTGGAAACATTTAAGTCAAGGTTGTATTTTCGAAGCAGATTTAGAGTACCCAAAACATCTTCATTATCTTCATAATGATTATCCATTGGTGCCCGAGAAAATCCAGTCTCCAACAGATGAAGGTATCATTACAGAAAAATTTGTTCCTACTTTAAACAACAAAGAAAAATATGTAGTTCATCATGTTGCTCTTAAGAAATATATAGAAAAAGGTTTAATTTTAAGAAAACTCCATAAAGGAATAGAAGTTCATGAATCATCATCGTTGAAACCTTATATAGAAAAGAATACAAACCTAAGAGCCTCTTCAAAAAATAAATTTGAAAAAGATTTCTTCAAACTTATGAATAATTCAGTATTTGGTAAAACAATGGAAAATAATCGAAAAAGATCTAATGTTGAATTCGTTAACAAAGAATAGAGACTTATAAAGATAACAAAGAAACCTGAATTTAAGTAATTTGATGAAAACTTGGCTGCTGCTCATAGTTATAAAACAAAAGTTTTTCCAAAGAAACCTATCTATGTAGGTATGAGCATCTTAGATCTTTCCAAAACTCTCATGTATGACTTTCATTATGATTATATAAAACCCAAATATGCTGACTCAGCAAAACTTGGCTTTACAGACACAGATTTCTTACTTTATGAAATTCAAACAGAAGTTTTTTAAAAAGAAACTTCTCCAGACCTAGAAAAATGGTTTGATACTTCGGAGATAGTTACCGATAATCCTTATATGAAGAAAGGACTTAACAAAAAAGTTCCTGGATTTATGAAAGATGAATGTGGAGGAACTCAAATTACAGAATTTATAGTATTAAGATCCAAATTATATGTTTATCAAAAAGAAAACTCTTATGAAGTCAAAATATGTAAAGGTCTAAAAAAATCAGTCATAGATAAAACTTTCAAATTAGAACATTATAGAAATTGTTTATATTCTAAACTTCCTGTGTAACAAGATCCATGAATATGATCAGACATCGAAAACATGATTTGTTTTCAGAAACGATGAATAAGGTTGCCTTGAGCGCTGATGATGACAAAAGAATTATATTACCAGATAAAATTAATACATTATCCATAGGTCATTATAAATTAAGGCTAAAAAAAATTTCCATGTGTAACCCGATCCTCAAGTTACACATGGAAACCAAACATGCCTAAACGTTTCCAGACTTTTCTGGACTTGCCTGTATTATATCAATCTTATAGATTTCACCTTGAATATTTAATTTTTTTTTGTCATAGGCTTGTCTAATAGCTCAAGAACTAATTCCAAAAAATTCTGCTGATTTGGTAATACTGGGGAATATTCTGTCCACCCAGAACTAACATGAATCATTTTTGTTTCTTTTGGTTTTTTCATTGTTTATTTTATAATATAATTTAAAGTTTTCCTAATACCCAACCTCCTGTGAGACCCATAACACCAGAAATAAAGTGTTGATATTCCATCATTTCTTTTGAAGGTCTGTAGTAATCATCCAAAACAGGTTTTCTTTCAAAGTTCAATTCTGTTTTTTGAAGTTCTTCATGGAGTTGTTTCAGAGCCTCATTTGTTGTATTTATATCAATATTGGCATCCAAAAGTTGTTGACGAAGTCTAACAAATTTGTCTTTTCTAGAAGTTTCTTTTTCAAGCCCTTTTTCTTTCTCCAATGTAAGTTTTTCTAAGGCCAAATTGTCTCTTTTCATTTCCGATTGATATCCGGTATAATTCAATTTACTAAATAAAAATCCAGCTCCTGCAAAAGCAAAAGCATTAAAGATTCCTGTTATTACTGTAGAAGTCATTTACTTGTCAATTTTATCAGGAATAATTTTCTTATCTTCCAGATACTTTACCAAAACACTTCCAATCATAACAGCTCCAGCAAATTTTAATGTTCCATTGGAGGTGTACATAAAGGTTCTCCAAAAGCTTTTTTACTTACCATGGAAACACCCACAGCCGACAATGTTAGCACAGCTGCATTGTAAATTTGATTTACAAGTTTAGTTTCATTTGAAGTACTAATTTATTTAGTAACTTTTTATAAACTTTTTTTGTTTTACTTCAGTCAAAAGTGTCTAGAATTGTTTGAGGTTCAGGTTCTTCTAAAACAGGACTAAGTTTTTTAGGTTCGGCTCTTGGGTTGTTTTTCTTATAGTAACAAAATAAACCAACTCCAAATAGTACCAAAACTACATGAAAATACCCTTATGGTGTCATAATGACGTCATTTTGTACTTGGTCTTGAAGTTTTCTTTTAGCCTCCTTAGCCTTTCTAGAAAGTTCTGCCAGACGTTTTCCCACCCCAACTCTCTTAGGATTTTTGACTTTGTTTTGTGTAGTAACTATGTTAGGTTGTGAATTGTCTTCTTGTGGTTTTGTCCTATTTTGTTATTGAGAGATCATTTATTTATTAATTTTTACTAAAAATCTACTGAATTTTCGGCCGGTTGATTTTTTAAGAAAAATAATTTTTACTAGATATCTATTGAGTTTTCGGCCGGGCGATTTTTAAGTAAACTTTATGTAAAAATAGAACAAGTCTAGACTTGTTCTTATGCTTCAGTGACAGTTTCTATGGCAACATTTAAATTAGATTTCATTTCCACAATTATATACACCCATTTTTTTAATATGAATATAAAACATAACAACATTTTCTATATCTGAAAATTTATCCTTAAGATAAAATGAAACACATATAGGTGCAGACTGATAACCTCAATCTTTACTATATCTTTACTAGTTATGTTAACAGTTTTTATATCAGCAGCTTCTTCTCGATCAATTTTCTTCATCCATGCAGTAATTCCATATAAAATAGTGATGTTTTTAATAAGAGCATCATTGTCAAAAGTATGATTTAACAAAGTTATTTTTGTCGTGTCATTAATATCTGGTAAATAAATTGATGTAGCCGGATAGCCAGTATTAAGTGTTCTTGGAATACATGTTAAACCTGCATTTCCATTTAAATTTTCACAATGTAAGGTGTACAAGTATGTTTTTATGCATAGATTTTTAGAAGTTTCTTGTAGTTCAAAACGAAAATTTAAAGCCATTTTTTACAGTATAAATCTTGAAATGAGTATTCCAAAAACACGACTTAATGAAGCTACTTCAAATGTGTTTGTTTTTGTATTCATTTTAAACCGGATTATGTGAACTTTTTTGTTGATTATCTGAACTTTTTTGTGGATTATCTCAACTATTTTGCATAACAACAGGTTTTTGTTGCATAACAACAGAGTTTTCACTAGGTTTTGGTTCTGCAAAGTTAAGTTTTTCGTTCTTACCAAATTTCATAGATGTTGTAGCTGTGGTCAAAATGTTGTAAAATCCTTCTGTAAGTATATCTAGAATAATCATATTACTTGGAATTAAGATTGATCCAGCACTAATTACCATATTCAAAATGACGTTGGTGTCCTGAATAGACTGTCTCATATTACTTATTATAACAGTAGGATCATCTTGAACTATGGTATCTAGAACAAGTTTATGAAAAACTTCTTGTGTTTGGGAACTCTTAGCACCTTTGTTAACAATAGGCCATCTTGTTTTGGCTTGAGATCCTAATACACAATAAGCATAACTTTCCATGGATTGTTGTAAGAGTTTTTGACCTATATGGGTAAGTCCATGAGATGTTTGTTTTATAAATGATTTCCAATCTTCCGATTCAGACTTTGGAATAATTTCATCAACAAATTCGTATACAATTTCTAAAATTCCCATCGTTCTATTATGTTTTGGAAATACATAATGATATTTTCTGATTTTTGATCTATCATGTTTTTCTAGAAATCTACTCATAGCCTCCCGTATGTGTTCTAATTTATATTTCCAGACTTTTTTAATAGAAACATAGTGTTGAATAACCTTTAGGTCATTTTTGTTGACATAAGACTTAAGTTTATTTGGATATCTCAAGAACCTGTTCATATGATAGTAAACATAGTACTTTACAACACTTGAGAACACTTTAGGTTGATTCTTTAAATGAATATGTTCTAAAGAGAGTCCAGACTTGTAAGACAACACGTATGCAGAAACTAAACATAAAAAATAAGGATCTTCTAAATAATTAATTTTTGACTTGGTGATGTCATGAATGGGGTTTCCCCATTTGATGTCAACGGGTTCAAGATGACATTTGAACCGATCATTTTCATTTACATAAATGTCAAAGTTGTCAAAGTCTATATTATTTTCATTCAGTTTTAACCCTGTAAGAGTTCCTGGATTATTCCAAATTATAGGAGACCAGTACAATGCATAAGAATACTAATGTCTTTGAGGTAATGTTGGTTTGATACTTTTGGGTGGGGTAATAATTGATATGAGTTTTAAACGTCATATCCGGATGAACATAAACATTAAATTCAAATTTACTTAGGTCTGCAATAGGATATTTCTTAACAAAATTATCTTTTCGTTTTTTTCTTTGAATTTCTTGAATAGATAATGTTTGTCTGTATTCATTCATTTATTTTAAGAAAAATCTATGATCTCTTTACTAAATAAATGGATAAAATTACTGTATGGATCGACAATCATCATAAAAAACTACACATTGACAAAACAATCGAAACAACCTCAGACTCTAGGTTGTTTCCTAAATCCGCTTCAATATTCTGGAATTTCAAAAACATTATTCCTAGAGAGAATAATTTTATCACAAAAGATGATGTTACACTTTTACTTCATGTTGGATACCTTTTTTTTGATGACATTAAAAAAGAACTATCCAAATACAAGATTGAGCTAGAGAAACTTCCATACACAAACAAAGGCAAGATGTACTGTTCTGATAGTTTAAACCTAAGAATTTTGGACTCTTGTTAGGATTTCCCAAAGATAAAACAATAACTCCGAAAACTTGGGCCGAGTCAGAAAATGAATGTGACATTAAGAGAGGTCTAAGATATGTCAGTGTTTGTTGTGATGCTGTAAATAAATCTATGAATTTCGACACCCATGGAAAAAGAAGTTTATCTTTTCTAACTTTACCCATCACAGCCAGTCAAACACTTCACGGTTCTGTTTCTCATTACAAAGACATTGAGTCTGAGGTGTCCATATGGTAGATATAAGTAAACTTTGATACAAAAATCAAAGTTAGAATTGGATTCTAACAGGTATAGAAATTTCATCCAGATTTGCTTTTGGTATTCCTGTACGTAAAAAAGGCACCTAGAACATTACTGAGGCTGTAAAGAATCTCTTAGAAAAGTTTAAAAATAAATTTGAAAAATTTCCTGATAAAGTTTAATTTGATGACGGTAAAGAATTTTACAATGTAGGCACAGTATAGATACATGGAGTAGTGTAACTCATACAGATTTTGTGACCCACCTTTTTTCAGGCGAGTTTTTGAAATCGGTAAATTGCGCATGTAGAGCGAGTGACTAGAGGCATGCACCCCCCCGACTGAGCTTTCAAAATGGCGACTTCTTTATAGGGATGAATTCAAGAGAGAAACTACGCTAAAACATTAGCAAATCGATGCACAATTGACCAAACTTGCTTTCATATTTTTTCGGACAATAATCCTTTCAAAGCGATCGCGGTTAAGAAAGATTTCGCGGTTATCTGTGCAAGCATTTTGGCGTTTTGGTCTTCGTAGGAGTGACACTTAAATTTGTCATATTTCTTAAATTATTTCATTAAAACGTGAAAGAAGAAGGAAAATGCGATGAAACAGTAAAAAGTGTATACAGTCGCTGTATATTTTATACAAATTTGACAAGGAACTCTTTTTCACTGCAGGGAAAAATTGAATTCCTTCCTATAAAAGTACTCAAAGTTTTAGGATTGCTGATAACTTAGTAGCTGATAACTATGATCACATTTGATTTTGTGGGTTCAAGTATGGATTTTATTCTTCCTGGGTCAAAATTGCTGTCATTAAAAGTATAGACTACTGGATAGATGGGTTTTCAATGTGGTTTTCAATGTATGTTCTTGTTGATCCCAGTGTGGGCTTACAATTCTACAATAATCAACCACACAACACATTTTATACAAATATACATAGCCTTTTATTGTTTAGAAACTTAAATAGATTAAATTGACTTCTCAACATAACCATAACACAACCAAATTTATTTTCCAATGGTCAAAGTACCTGTTTTCTAGTGTTTCATAAGACAAGAATTACGTATAATGGGAGAGTAACCAAAACAAGCTGTCTCCCTCACAACAGCATGAATTCAACCAAACATATCATGAAGCGTAATAGGCCTATTTTTGAAACAGTTACTATTTATTCATATGACCTAGTATGAGAGACCTATGAAGTAAAATTCTTTCTGTTTGTTTTTGCCCTTTGTTGTATCTTTGCTTTTTGCCAACTGCACATCTAAACAAATTGTGAGCACTCATAAATTGACTTCTACTATTGTCATATTTTAATTTAAAATACATGAAGTTTTCTCTGGAGTGTAGGACTTTAATTGTCTGCGAAGCTATGAAGTAATGCATTTTTCCATGTGAATAACCATATACCACTTCTTTAGAATGAAAGAACAATATCCAGCACTAATCCTATAGAATTATGCTAGGGTAAAATGTGCAGGTTATTCACACCTAAAGAGTTGTAAAACATTGTTTTTCGTCCGCTGACTGCTCTACTGGTCTACTCTCACTCCCTTCAGCAAAACATCCGTCAATTGTACTGTTTAGTACTCTTTAAACCTATCATTGCTTTGCTAGTTGTTGCTGGAGATCCTTCTGAAGTTGGAAAGGTTATTAACTTTTCACAAAATTATTTTCATCTTTATTTGCAGGAGCTAAACTACACACAAAATACGGCAAAAACATTTGCCGCCATTTTGAATGCTCAGTCAGGGGGGCGTGGGTGCATGCCTCCAGTGACTCACTGCACATGTGCACCAAAAACTTTGAAAAGGTGGGTACAGAAATTCGCACGAGGTACACTACTGTATGTATCTATACTGTGATGTAAGTGTAAAAAATTTATTGGAAAATTATGGAATAAAATACTTTTCTACAAAGTCTGATAAAAAGGCGGCGCTTGTTGAAAGATTTAACAGAACTTTCAACTATATGATGTGGAAATACTTTTTATCCAAAGGTACTTGTAAATGGATAGACATCTTACCAGAATTTGTTTATAATTGCAATCTTACAAAACATGGTACAATTTTGATGAAACCTGATGACGTTTGTAAAACATATGAACATCAACTTTGGATGACCTTGTATGGCCATTGGACTGGTGAATACCCTTTACCCAAATACAAAATAGGAGAAAAAGTTAAAGTGAGTGAATATAAAAATATTTTAGAGAAAGGTTATGAATCCAATTTTACTGAGAAAATTTTCAAAATCAGTAAGATTTTCAGAGGTGATCTAACGACCTATGAATTTGAAGACATCGCATACCATGAACCTACTCTTGGAAAATTTAATGAACAAGAACTGAGTCCTGTAGACAAACAAGATGACATCTACAGAGTTGAGAAAGTCTTAAAAACTCGGGGAAAGATGGTTTTGGTAAAATGGTTGGGTTATGACAATTAACATAATTCGTGGGTTAAAAAATCTGACACAAAAGATATAAAATAAATGGAAAATAATGAACTTAATGATTTAGACGTGGAAAGAGAAACTTTACTACCTCGAGACAAAGATCAGGAATTTGAGGAATCTGTCCTTGACAATGACGTCACACAAGAAACGTCATTTATCACTCCTAATTTTGAGGAATTGAATAAACATTTTTTAAGTAAAAGACCAGAAAATCAGGCCTCTAAGGCATTTGAAAATTTTGTAAAATTAACGAGTCCTGAATATAGATTTCAAAACACAGATAGAGAAATTAGGTTCAGACTTAATATTGGAACGTCAAAAAAAAATCATATAACCTATAGACCCCTACTTAAAAATAATGAATGGGGAAACCCCAAATTCTGTTAAGGAAAAAATAGAAATAGCCTTACTTATAATGATAGTGTAAGGTCAAAATCTGTTCTAGAAGCCATAAGTCAATTCAAACATGAAATAGAAATGATAAATTATGAAAGAAAAATTGATGAAAATGGTGAAAGTAGTTTTGTAGACACAACTGCGGATATGTCTTAAATTTTTGGATTAACTCCTCAAGAAAATTGGGAACTTCAAGGTGTTTTAAAACCTATAGAAAACACCACAGGTCGTCTTGGAGATGATGGTGCCTTAATAAAACAGGCCGAACATTTTCAAAAAAAATTTAATGAAACGATAGATCAAAGAGACAAAACAGATAATGCTGAAGAATATATTGCATTATCAGAAAGACCCGTAGGTCTTAGAGAGGCTTGTGACAGAACAATAAGTCAAAGGAGTAAAGAAGAAACTAAACATAATCAAATTCTGGATCTTGAACGATTTAAAAAGTTTAAAGAATGGTCCAAGAAAAATATGGTTGCCTTGAGAGGGGTTGCTATAGCAATAGAAAAAAATCGTCCCATCCATTATTATTGGAGGTAGAACGGTCATTCAAAAAGGATCTCAGGCAGTGGGTACTTTTGGAAAAACTTTAAATAAAATTGGAAAAGAATTGGATGCAATTGGAAATTTGATTCTAGGTTTTTTTGGGTACAGTTTTAAAATGGGGCTCAAAAGGATGAAATTTCTTGTCTGATAATTCATGGATATTAGTATTGACATTAACATGGTTTACCTATGACATGTATAAAAATAAAAAAAATTTTTAAAAAGTTACTAAATAAATGGAAAATTAATACCAGGTTTTAGAAAACTAAAGATGTCTGATATCAAAGGTATTAGAACAAAACATAACATTACTTTTAATCTAAACAAAGGAAATCCTGAAGAATAAGTTTATGTAAATTTTCCAAATTTGAAACCCGATACCTGCTTGGTTCCTTACAGTTTGTGCTTGAAATTTGATTTTAAAAATAAAAATGACAAATCATGGTTCTTGAATAATCCTGGAAAACTACTTGTGGAAAAACTAACTGTGAGTGTTGGAGGTGAAAATGTTTATAACAATAATGAGCAAAGTGAACTTGAAGTTTACAAAGATCTCTGGTTGCCTGAACATGTTTGAGATGAACTAGTAGATTTTGGAATTGGTAATGAAACACAAGAAACTTGATTTCTGGTTCTGATGATGGCGCAAAGACTGAAGATGCCCAAAAAGTGTCAGATGCTTTGATGGAATCCATTCATGGAACAAAACAAAAAATAAAACTTGATGAAATCAAAGGTGATCATGGCGTATATTCTCCCTACTCCGTGGGTCATAATTTTCAGTTTAGAATTACATTACCAAAAGCTTCAGATATCATGTTAGCCAAATCGGGAGAAAGTGTTGAAGGTTATACTTTGGAAAATATTGAGTTGGAATATGAAACTATTGAAAATGAAACTTTAGTAGATCAAGTCATTTCAGGATATGATGTTGCAATAAGTCTGAGTTTTGAACATGTTAGTTTGATGAAAACAGAAGAATGGGATAAATCAAGCATCTTAATTAATGAAACCATAAACATTCTTAGAAAAAGTATGACTGCTGTTGTGATGTTATTTAGGAATAAAACTGTAACCGATAGTGAAAAATGTTTATACCCTAATATTGAATCTGTTAAAATTACGATTGAAGGAGTTCCAAATTGGGTTTATAGTCAAGGAATAAAAAAAGAAGATTTGTACCCGGAAAAAAAGATTCTTTAAAAATTATGATAGTAACATGACTTTAAGAAAATTATTTAAGGATAAGTTTGCCTTGGTCATTGATCTTAGAACAATACGTGATAAAAATTTTGTTGGATCCAGAAAGAAAATTATAAATACACAAAATGGAATTCTTGTTGAAGTTGTCAAAAAAGCCACGACGGCAAATGTGTTGTGTAAGATATTCGTAATTAGCGATGGACTAATTACTCGGGCTTTCCGAAGGAAAGGCCCCGAGTTGTAAAGTGTGCTTCGTTTTTTTTTCTTTTCCTTCTTCATTCGCAAATCAAAGTCAAGACCTTAACACGCTCGTGCAAACGAATAAATATCGCGGATGCAAGGAGTGACTTTTCGTGGCACAAAGTGAACGCAAATATTGTGTACAATAAGTTCAACGTACACACAAAACATGTATATAGCATTCACGATAAACCTACACTAAAAGATTTCAAGCTTTTTGGGACACGTCAGTCTGCGAAGTTTATGAGAAATCAATTCATAAACGAGCATATACGAGAAAACCCTCATCGAGAAACATAGTATATCATGTGAGCTATGTAGTAACTGCATTCCAAAGAACGATGTTTGCGAAACTCACCATGTATTCAGACATGACTGTGAATTGTCTCAACCGAGTCGAATAGCTATTCGAATTGTGTCAAAAGGAGTAGAGAGGTTAGACGAAGTGTTTAATTACGTTTTGTTCGATGTGTAATCATTGTATGTACGCCTACAGTGTCATGTTATGTCACTACTACATAGAAGATATGAAAATAGAACAAAGCTTTTGTTTGCTTACTGTAAATACACTTCACAAAGTCGACCATTAACATATATTTCCAGAGTACATATAACAATGATATATTTGAGTTAAAGGGTGTACATGTTGAGAGAGTTCTAAAAAGGATGTCTCATGACAGTATAAAACGACGACATTCAATCAAAGTTTTGCTAATGCCGACAGATTACATGCTATTATGGACAATAGCGAAAAATGTGTGGTAAGCTGAGTGTGAAACACAATGTGGTATCATCGGCTGGTTTACCAGGAACTATGGATGTGTGTGGAATTGAAATACATTTAGATAAAGTATTCGAGAGTGAGGTACTATTCAGATTCACTTCAAAGCAATTCAAGTATTGAAAATAACATAATAAATAATAGTGAATGCACAGGATTCTTGGTATTATTTTCCTCATGTTGCATCAGTTCCATCGTTAAACTGACTAAAATCTCAAAATATGTGTATTCTCTCTTGCTTTATAATAAAAGAGGTGACTCCCCTGTTCTATATACGAAAAGCATAAATGGAACAGCTTTACTTCTCAATGCTATTAGGAATATACTTTTGATATCACCCATACAGGGGGAATAACATTGATAAAATAATGCCTTTCAAATTGAAATTAGATAAAAATTATAAGTGATTTGATTGTTTTCAACCATTTCGAGTTATAATACATCTAAACATGCCTTCTATATGAAATGGATCAAGCATAACTCCATATTAATGCATGCTGTTTGCACTGTACATCGTATAGGACGTATTTTGTTTTACGGCTCATTAATTATATAACTTGTTCTAAGCAATTGTGGCAGTTCAGATGATTTCAATAGAATATGGCATTATGCTTGATTCGTTTTTGAAAAGCTGCACTTTTTTCGAAAAGCGCTGACACTGTACTTCTGCATTTTCGTAATTCATATTCGCTATGCAATTTCAATGCTGCTTTCGATGCTGGCTGCATCGTTTTTAAAGTTCAAAGGACAACCTAAATTGTTTCACTCTGACTCCTGTTTTGACAACATCCGTATATGGCAGAATTGAAACGTTTGTTTCTCTCAGAAAATAACGCTTTATAATATTTATAGTTTTTCGCGTGCATTTTAAATAGTGAAAAATTAGTTTCTTCGCCCAAGTGAACGCAGTTATGCGTCTAGTTAACTTTTAAAACCAAGTCATTGAAAATGTATACTTCTAAATTATAACAGGATAATTAATTATCAATTTTGGTTTCCATGTGTAACTTGAGGATCGGGTTACACATGGAAACTTTTTTAAATTTATTCAATTTTATAGTTATATGGATGTCTTAAATTGATGTCCAACTTTGAAAACTTTACAGTTTTTAACTTGTTTAAATATCACATCTTTCCTTTTTTGACACATAACATAAATAATCATCAAATAATGTATTCATATCTTTTTATTTGGATTACAAAATGAAATAAGTCTAGAAATATTTTTTGTATAAGCTTTACAGATAGAAGTAAGTTGCTGAGTAATCACAATCGTACTGAGACCATAACGTCCAGCGGAAAAGGCAAGATTGACAAGTTCTGAAGTGCTATTTTTTACAAATATTCCGGAGGGACAATCATCTAAAATAATGAGCGAGTTTGTTCCTTTGGAAAAATCAACAATTTATTTTAAAGATTCTTCCACATATTCCTGTTCACAACTTATAACATTGAATTTTTCATCTTTCTCATAAGACCAAATTTGATAAGTTCTATTCCATTCATAAGTCGGAAAAATTAAAAAAATATAATCAAAATAACCCAAGTATTCCTGTTCCAGTAATTTAAGAAGATAGTAAGTTTTACCACAACAAGTAGATCCAACAATGATCATATGAAATGGGTCTTTTCTGGGGTTGGTTTCGGCAGGTCTAAATTGTTTTGTATTATTAGAAATCTCTTTCAAGATACCTACATTCTTACTAGTTTGCTTATTTGTAATTTTATCATTCATTTATTTATTATTTGGACGTGTTTATGTCGTCATCAGGCGTGTTAAGGCGTTTTGAGCATGTTTGCTTTTGTCTCAAGATTTCCCTTCATCCATTTTCTTATTGATAACATGTTTACCTACAATAAGTCTTCCAGAAAGAACTCCAATAAGAGGAATATAGGGAGTAACATATTTCATAACTAATTTTATGTCTTGAAGATATGGTTTAGATTCTATAACTCTGTCAAACTATCCACAAGTTCAAGATATTCTTAAAGTTCAGAAAATTTTCCAAAAACTGTATCTGTCAACATTTCATTTGTTTCTGATAATTGTTTTCTTTGATAATCCTTATATATTTGTTCACACATGTCATAACTAGCCTTTTTGATATAACTTTGCGAGTAAGGCCTGCCATCAGATCAAACAAGTTCCTTTGATGCAGAAAGTTTCCAAAATTTCTCACGTAATATGGATTGTTCTGAAGAGTCCATTTAGTTTATAATTTTTATTGTTTCAAAAAGTATGTAAATAAGTCTAGGCATGTCCGGGCGTGTACCAATTAATTATTCAATTATGCCAATTTGATCAAGAATCGTACCTATAGTTTTTACATTTTTTTCAAAAAGTTTCAAGAATACTAATTAAATTTTCAATTATGCAAATTTGAGCCAGAATCCCCCTTTTTACTCTTATGTTGAGTTAGAGCAAAACAACTTGGCCATTCTTTCGTTAACTGGGACTTAAGAACTGCTCAGTCATGTGTTTTGCATTTCCCATGTAGACAAAATTAAATGATTATTACACTTAACTCGTACTGTGTGTTCACAGGAAATATTGAGAAACGGTTAAAACAAATGACTGCTTTTGTTTCATGGTGTTTTGTCTTATTCTGTATGACAACACTTTATGTTGATTATTATGTTAAAGTAGATGTGAAAAGGCGGATTCTAAGACAACTTACCAAACCAAATTTTTTCTCTTTATTCCACCTCTAAACTAAGCGCTCACCCTACTCAATTTCGGTTATACCTCTTTATTTTAAGCACCCACCCGTCCAAATTCTGGTTGATTTTTTTCTGGATCTGAAATCACCTTTTCAGACAAGTAATTAACAATCAAAAATCAATTTGAAACTGTCTTTAAAGGGAGATAAATGTGATCAAAAAACTTACCAAACTTTATTTTACCTCTTTATTCCGCCCCACACTTAAGCGCTCACCCTACTCAATTTCATCATAGAGTTCAAGGTACGATTAAATCTCTCCACGATTGCAGCTTTTCTTTCAGAAAAAGTGGAGAAATATTCTATGTTATGTTTTGTAAGGAGGTCTTTTACTTCAACGTTGTAAAACTCTTTTCCTTCATCAAATTGAACAACTTTAGGGTATTTCTCAAATCTTGATTTAAACTCAGAAAATAAGACCTCCGCAGACTTTGTCATACTTTTCATGTCCTTACGATATACAGGAACCGTAAAAGCAAACCTAGATAACACTTCAACACAAGTAAGAATCCAACGAAAATCATCGTTTGAGCTTGAGAGTTTCTTCATGTCATCCAGGTCCATTCCCAGCCAGCACAAAACGTTAAACGAACGTTTGTAGAAGGTTTTGATAAAGTTTGGTTACACTACAACGTTTTTACAACGTTAGATGAACGTCCATTATCATTTTATTTTATTTTAGTTTTTTTGTAATGTTCGCTAAACGTGAGAAGAACGTTCAACGTGAACATTCAATTTGCGCTTGGTCTCAGCTTTTTCAAAACCTTAAAAGAACGTTGTATGAATGTTCATGTTTAACATTATGCAAAGGCTGAAAACCAAGAGTGGAAATTAACATTGAGAAACCTCGACTGAGAACCTATAGGCCTGGCTTTAAAACTACTGCAAAATCTGTGCAAAAGTAAGTGCACAACATTACATTAAACGTTGTCCAGTTTTGAAGTTCATTTAGCATCATTTTTGTATGTTTTGCAAGTTTTCGCACGTTTGCTTTTATATATTAGCTGCAGCTAAGTAAATTCAACCCATTTAATAAAGAGTATGATTATTATCAGTATTCGTTTGAGGGTACACCATGTATATTTGTTATTGCAATGCTTTCAGTCCGTTCGCCCAGACCTTCATTAGTCCAACGAGATGAAGGTCCGGGCTAACGGACCAAAAGCTTTGCAATAGTAAATATACATGCTGTACTCTCGAAAGAATACTGATATTGTTGTTTTCGGCATGCAAAACTACAAGAATGTTAGTATTATTGCTTTTTATACTAGATATTCGCTCTACAATCTTGGACAAAACCTGTTGAGAAATGCAAAGAAAATTGCCTAGTTTTGAAGCAATTTGCCATATTTCCCTCGATATCGTATGTAGTACGTTCAACTCCCCCCTCCCCCCTGTTCAATGTTGAGACTGAAGCATAGTGATCTGCAGGAAACGGTTTTAGGGTTCTTTTCAACATTGTGCTGGGGGGGAGGGGGGCTTAAGTTTAGGTAAATATTTTAGTTTGATGGGTCAAATTGTGAGAATTATTCTCAAGTGTTTTGTCCAAGATTGTAGCTCTGACAGTGTTGAGTCAATATAAAAACATTACACCTTTTCGCTTCACAAGGGCTTGCCAAAAATTTTTCTAGCTTTTGTTGTTGTATTGACATGTAAACTTTTATATTGCTATTACATAAAATATCGACCTGAAAAGCTTTGAGATCTTGACGGATGATCTGTTAAACTATTTATAATTTATTCCAAGATCTGTCTACGCAGACGTCCGTCTCTTATTGTAACCAATGAAATTTGAGTACTTTAGTGATAGATTATCGGACTTTGTACCACCAAGTCACTGCAAAGACAATACAGTTGAAGTTTTAAGCAATAAAATATACCTTAAAAAAAAGGAAACAAAAGTCAGAAAAGGTAAGATTTAACAAGTACTAAATTGATTTTGTACTCTTTAGGCTTAGATAACATGGGTTGTCATTTTAAGACGCTGCACGGGTGCGTTTTGAATGGCTAAAATAGCGAAAAACATTTTCGGAATGGTTTCCAAAAAAAGCATTTTTGTTTCATTCCTATAGAAACAATATCCAAAGTTTGACCAAATCTTTCTCAGACAATAACTTTCTTGTGTACAGTGCACAAGTTGTATCTGACCTATAAGCCCTAGCGTGATTCATATAAGCAAACAACTTGCAGTCTGGGCAAAACTTTTCAAAGTAGTGTTATCAATATTTAAAGTCATTTATCGGAGTATACACATCGCTGAACTGATATAACTTTATTTAGTTAAGTGGAGCGTGTCTTGTATTCCATAAGTTTGTTTACCTAGCCATATGCCGCTATAGCTATGGGTATAGCTAGAGTAGATATAGCTGGTTGATAATTCTTAATTCTATTTAACAATTTGACATCTGAAAGAGAAGCTTGCTCGAGAATAGAAATTTCTTAATGTATCAGCAATAAAAAGCAGATATATATTGAGCCATTATAGAATTAGTCGAATTCCTATTTAGTAGGGATTCAAAATTTTAAACGCGAAAGCTCCATTGAAATATTTAAACAATAGGTGCATCATTTCTTTAATCTTCACAGCAAAACCAACTCATGAAGCGTAGGAGAGCTCAATAGCAACGAAATTGGGCCACTGCCTCACGAACTTTAGGAGCTTTTGAGAGAAGTGTCGAAACTTCTGAAAGTGAGGATGATAGTTCCGTTCTAGACGTTGCAGTAGAAAAAAATGAGGAAAACAAAAATAATCTCTCTCCAGAAATTACTGGAACCAGTGATAACATAGTGGGAAAACAGGACAGATCTTATTCGCATAGCAAAAATGGGGTTAGGGCTAGTGAAGCAGAGAAGAGTTCGAATGAGTCGTTCGAAGATAAGTGTCCAGATTGTGAACTAGCAGATAAACTGGCAAATTGGGCAACTAGCTTTCAAATAAAACAAAATGCTTTAGACAATCTTTTAAAAGTATTGAGAGAATCAGGGCATCTAAACTTGTGCACGTCCGCTCGAACACTTTCAAAAACGACTAGAGAAGTACTGTTGCAGACAAAATCTGGCATGCAGTATCTCTATTTTCCGTTAGCACTCGAAATACTTAAGAACTGGAGTAGGTATTCCAACAAAGAAATAGAATCTGCTGAATGCATTTATATTGCTATCAACATTGATAGTCTGCCTCTGTTCAACAGTTATTGAAACTCACTATGGCCAGTGCTGTGCTCAATAGGGAATTTTCACCACAAAGTGGTTTTTCCTGTTGTTTTAATTTATGGACCTTCTAAACCTGATTATCTGGAGTTCTTTGATGAACTTGTACAAGAACTGGGTGAGATTTTGGAAAATGGTATTTACATTGCTGGTCGAAATCTTACAGTTCATTTACGTTTTGTAATTTGTGATGCTCCTGCGAAAGCTTTTGTGAAAGGTACAAAGCTCTACTCGGGATACTATGGCTGCTATAAGTGCTGCCAAAAAGCTACTTGGAGTAGCAGATTACGGCCTCCTGAAGTAGACAATCTACAGCTTCGTACTGACGAGTCGTTTAGGCTACAGCTCAACGAAGAACACCACAAAAGTTACTCTCTATTTTTTCGGTTGTCTGTTGATATGGTAGAACAGTTTCTTATTGATTACATGCACCAGGTTTGTTTAGGTTTGATGAAAAAACGGCTCTGTCTTTGGATTAGAGGTAAACTAGAAATTCGAATGTTTGCGGGACAAATTAATGAAATTAGTGAAAGATTATTTGACCTTAGGAAAGTTATTCCAAAGTGCTTTGCTCGGAAGCCAAGAAGTCTCCTTGAAATAGACAGATAGAAAGCAACTGAGTTGCGACAGTTCCTGTTGTATACTGTGTTACATTGCGGTCCGTAACAAGAAGTTGGGAAACGTTAAACGATTAAATTATATAAATAATATATTTGGGAAACACAACAATTAATGAATAAGAACAATCTTATGGAAAACTTAGCTGTTAGCAATACAGTTAAA
>JAOBYK011195304.1:0-22241 GCA_025434845.1 Phenganax subtilis | reverse complement strand
GTTTGCAATACTCGGCGTCTATTGTAATCTCAACATCGCCGAGCATCGCAGTCTGTCTGCGAGTAATGAAAACCAGCGAGTACGATTGATTACAAGATACTAGAGAGTTATACATTTGCATGACTACGAGTGCGACTGTGCTACAAGATATTTGAGAGTTTTAGGTGCGAGTACAACGTATCAGAGCTTATTTTTCGTGAGTAGCGAGGCTCTTCTTTTAGCATGTAGCAATGTTTGATTGGTACTATATACCAGGAAAATGCACGCACCCTTGGTTTCCTAGAAACAGAAAGAGCTTATTCTGCGGCAACAACAAGAGTAAGTGAAACTTTATAAAGACAGAAGTGACGAAAAAATAGACTCGCAGGAGAACATACCCATGATAGAAAGCCCTTATTTATGGCCAGAGGTAGAGCTTTCCGCTGTTACGATTTGTAGTTTGTGGGCGTAATGTATATGTTGAGTATAAAAACGCGGCAAAAAATTTCCACGCATTCGTCTTAAGACAATCAGTATTGGATCTTAATAATCCAGTTTCCACTTGTAGCTCCACGGAAGTTTCCACCACGCTTACTCTGTAAATAGCTCTGTACGAGAAAAATATACTTGAAAATACAAAGACAAAACACACGCATTCATTTCCTGGTTTATGTACAAATATCTGGTTGTTTCAAATTTCTATCTGCATGCCGACAATGATGTTAACAGTACGCCAACTACGCTGTGTATGTACATCAAAAAGTCAACAGAATAAAAGTTGCTATTCCAGTCTTCAGAGAATGAAGACCAAATATCATCAATAGCTAAAATGCGCATTTATTTCGTGCTTTGTAAACAAACAGCCGTTTGTAGCAGATTTGTCGTTTTGAATATAATAGAATAGGGGACGTGAGCAAGACGACATACAATAATGAGCGAATATCGTCGGAGGCTAAAATGGTACGGTTTAAACAAACAGCTGTTTGCTAGTTTAAAATGTGGCTAAACGAACATCTGACGCTATAGCATTCCACTACGCTACAATTAAGATAATCAAGAATTAAATAGTTTTATACTAGAAAGGCAATACAGCACAAAAAATATAACTAAATGAACGATGATACCTATAAGTTATAAAGAAACAACTGTTTGTTTCCCATAAACATATTTCTTTAATCACTTGTTAATAAGTAGTCTAAAGTTATAATTCAACTGACAATCGAACTGTTTCGTAGGCTATGGTTTATGTGTAGAGTAAAACTCGTTAGTAGAGCAACTTCTTTAACTCGGCAAAGCGATAGTGTATTTGATTTCTACCAATTTGGTGCTAAAGACACAAAACAAAAAAATAGCATATTTTGCATAATTCTCGATCGAAAATGCATAGTTATATTGGAAATAACTTTTCTGTTATATCGATGAATAACCAGCACTGGAGAAAAAGGAATAACTGTTTCTTTCGTATTATACCACCAAGACAACAATAAACTGAACAACGTTTAATTTATTGTTATAAAGTAATACGCTAGCAACCAAAAACACTTATCACTGACAAATTACACTTCAAGCAACAACCAAAAGTTAATACTTCAAAATACAAAGACAGCTAAACTGCACGTTTCCTAGTTACAAACAACTGTTTGTTGCATAATTTCCACCTTCACTACAATATCGGCTCGTTCGTTTTCGAGCGATTCCTATATTTCACTCATGAACGTGGGTGTCGGAACAGGTATCTCGCCAGGATTTGAACTACTCTTGCAAAAAGAAAAGTGCAGCTATTTTTAGAAACGATCCAGCGCAGCTCTGCTTTAAATAAGAAACTGTAAGAAATCTCTCTATACGCTTCATCATCACATGCTAACTGGGTGATAAAGGATTAGTAGGATTGAAACACAAAGCTTCTTTTAGTTTAGGGCAACGCATGCTAGTATACCTCTGGGCGATGAAAGTAATCGGTTCATTTCATGACATTTCGAAACAGGTTTTAGTTTCTTTCAAATCGTAATCATGTAGTAATTAATTTATAATGGTGAGACCATCAGGCGGAGAGTCCACTGGTCCATCTAACCCAGTACGTCCTATTGAATAAACGAAAAAAACTTTGTAAATCAGGAGAAATCTGTATCAGAAGATACAGATTTAAGCAGCGTTTCTTTTTTGAATTTCTCATGAACATATTTCACAGCGAAAAATACATTAAGAAGGAAAATTTTGACAATTCTTTTCATTTTTCCAGAACCTGAGAACTGCCCAAGTCCTATGGACACCATTACACCTTCCCCCAGTTCCCCACAAAATTTCTTTCCTCCAACCTTCGCAAGGAGCCCATCTCCTTCTGATTCACCCACCTCCCTCTTCCCTCCGATAAAAATAGAAACCTTTGCACCGTACCACACTTCATCGCCCGTTAACACATCACCGCCCCCACTTCTGCCAAAACAAGAACCCAAAACTTTCTCGGGGTATACCCCTATCTCTCAACCAAGTTCCCCTCCACTCAAACCAGATGCTGACTTAGCAACTATGCACTTTATTGATATAAAAGATTTATACGAGAAAGCCCAAGTTCGCCGAAAAGGAACATCAGAACAACGTTTAGTTAACTGTCGCATTCATATGGTAGCGAATTTTCTTACAATTCCCAAGAATGTGCATGTTTGGGTTCGAAGATACGCCGAAACCAAGGGATTTCAAAGTACAGTACAACTGCCAGTAGTTGTTGAGAAAACTTTACCAAATATGGTAAGGACAGCTAGTGTACCAATATAGTCAAATACTTGCATTTTGCTCTATCCCTTCATGCCCACATCCAAGAAGTTTCAGAAAAGTTTGCTTGATTGAAAGTTGAAACGTTTTCTTTCTTTACCTAGCAATATTTCTCAGTAAATCTGGATGCAGTTTACGTGACATCAATGGGGAAAAAGTTTTACGAGTTAAGCACAACTGATCGATTTCGAAAAAATCGATTTATCGTTCATGTACAATTGATATTTGAGGACGAGAGTGTGGCGAAATTTACGAGTGAACCATTTTTGATCAGAAGTCGTAAACAATCGCCAAATCCCCGGAAACCTCGCTCGTACAGTGATTGAAACGTTGGAGTAAAGTTGAAATCTCAAAAGATACGAGTTCAAAGATGACTTGTTGAAGAAAATTTGCTCAGCAGCAATAGGAGCTAAACAGCTGTGGTACAGTAATGCAGTATAACTTCACCATAATTCATTCGTTAACACATTGCAATGTATATTGTAAATAGTGCTTTTAAGGAGGAAATCCAGCAACTTCTCTCATGCAGACTGTATTTCGCTAAACTTTTGATTCAGGGGCTTCATCACTTACCGTAACCTGACCAACGGTGGCTGTAGCTAACACAAAAAATCAACACTGATTTGATCTCAAGTGCAACTGCGATTATGCAACATTTTTTTCCGTTAACCTACAAACTTATATATTATAACAAGACGGCGACAAAACTTGTTGTGGCTAATTCTTATCCACAAAATTTCGCAATTCTTCACGCGTTCTTGCAGTCGTAATCAAATCCGAATTCTTTTCAACATTACCTCGCCTAACTTCCAACTCTTCGTTCGTACACGTTTTGACGTTTAAGTATACCTATAATTATATATATATACAGTATCTGACCATGGATGATTCCCGCTCTCGACTAAACTTTGATCTAGACTGGAAGACGGAAATCCATCAATATAGCTTAAAAGAGCATCCCAAACTAAGCAAATTTTCAAAATATGAAAGCGAGATATTGTAAAAGACGGAAAATATATCCCACGAATGTTGTAAATGATGTATATTTTTGCGCTACGTGCGAAGGTTCTAACCACACTCGACTTTGCCGTAGTAAAATAAATTTAAATAATTGGCAAACTTTGTAGGGCTATATTTGCCACATTCTACAATATTTTGCAACCAAACTTGGCAATTTTACTTATTTTAGGGTGTTCTTGGGATGGATTTTGTTCTTGCCTAGATAAAAATTTGGTCGAAAGCTGGAATCATTCATTTATAGACTAAGTTTTTCAAAAAAACTTAGAAAAATGAAACATCCATAAAATAGTGTTTACTATAAAAACAGTTCCTATAATACTTATAGGGTAGAAAGTAGTACGTTTATCGTACGAGATTATGAAGTTTTCATGGAATAACTTTAAAATATGTAAATAGTGTAATAAAGATCAAATACAAAAATGTTTGAAAATATATTTGTGATTCAGCTTTGCGCTAAATTTGCAATATATTGTATATACACTGTTATCTGAAGGAAGAATACTTCATTCAAATGAAGACAAGAGCGCACAAGATTTCAACAGATAGTCACACAACTCTGGTACTTTGCTTTCAAAGCTTTATAAACGTTTTCAAGAATTTCATAAAATTAAGAACATTTAAAACATGCATAAAACCTTCACTTTGTCATCAAGAGCGAGTATGTCCTTTACAACTGTTTTTTCATTGACAACCCTCCCAAACTCTCACCCTCTTTGACCGAGATTTAAGGGACCACACGTCGTCTAAAGAATACAATCGATTTCAAAGTGCTTATGATAAGAAGGTCAGGGATAGTACATTAAAATGTTTGATTCACTTAAAGAAAAATTGCAGACATCTTAATGGACAACTTCACTTTCATTGATTTAAGGCGCAGCCTATACTAAGGCCCGGTTTACACTGTCAAAGTTTCTGTGATCAACGTGAAAATTTCAGATAGATAAATCCTAAGTTTTTAAGCATTTACTAAAAATATTTAAGGGAGCTAATACAGTGCTCAACACTGAACCACTTCACCCTGATATTTCTTACAAATTTTTCAGAACGTAGAATATCCGTGTGAAAAATTCCTACTTTGATCACCGAAACTTTGTTAGTGTAAACCAGCCTTAAGGCCAGAGATTGTACAAATTTATATTATTTGAAACATTAAAATAAAATTGAGATATATCTCTCGTGAAACAATTCTCTTTATGTAAATAATGAATTTAGAGAACAGCATGCAAACTACGTTTTTTGGTTTTCGCCCTAAAAATGGGCATCATTGCACAACCTTTCTTATTGCATGGTAAAGTTTGGATATAATCGTACTTTTAGCTATTTTGCTCTAGGTACTGCTATTAATTTTTAATCTGTCTAAAACCAGACGACAATTTTATTGGTCAAGAGCAAACCTCCGACAACCTTGCCAGCTTTTTGCTACCGGACTGGAGTCTAAGTCGTTTAAGCTAGGTTCAGTAAAGCCCAGAAAAACAAAGCTTAGCTCAACTGAACAAAAGCTACAAAAATCACTACTACTCAGGTGTTTCTCTACCTGCATGTCTATTTAATTATCTTTCACAACCACCTGCAATCGCATTGTTCATTTCTACTTATCAAATTATGAACGTAAGAAGATATTTACTTGAAAGAAATTGAAGTTTTCAACAAAGCTTTGGTGTTACTGTCAAGACTCTCGATCAATATTAAGGTTAGTTGAAATGTTTTTATAAACAAAAGCTTTTCTTGCATATAGGCAGCGAAAATGCGATTAAATTAATAGCAATTGTATTATAACTCCAGACAAGAATGTTATATTATGTCTTATTTTTGTCATTGTCAATCTTTGTAGTTTAAATCAAAATAATATCTACTGTAAAAGGAATTTTATACTACTTACAAAAGAAACAAAGTGTAGAATCCAGTTTACTTGAATTTTAATTGAATTAATTAATAGAATATCAATGAATATTTTTGTTTCAGGCAATACTATTTGCTCCTCACAGAGACCGCCATGCTTGTATATATCTGTATTTCAGTATATAAAATGCACAACCTATATAAAATATTATATATAATATATATAATGCTGTTGAAGCGACCGTTTGAAAACATAATTTTAGGATAGTTGAGTCTGGTCTAAAATATATAATATTTAAATATAAGAATTCAGTAAAATTACACGAAAATTTGAAAAATCTAATAAATTTGCGAGTGAAGGAAAAGGGTTAGCAGATAGCAACAGAAATTTACTATTTTTAGATTTTTCAATTTTTATATTTAGTGAACTCTTATATTTTAAAAAATATATATTTCAAGCCCAGGTTCAGTCGTAAAATATACGTGACATACGCATCTATGTTATATTAAAGATTCATTGCCTAGTACATTTCAAGACTATAACTATAAGTCTGCAACTCGTTTGAATGGGGACAAGAAATCTATTTTCATTAAATTCATTCCTACAGCGATCGCAACGATCATCCCCAACCTTTTGATCTCTAGGTGAAAGTCTTTAGATCACTGCTTCAGCAAGAAAACGCTTTGTTGATAATCCGGCGCAAAAAAATTTTCATAGACAGGCAAATTTCACTCGCCAGTGTCGAAATTAAAAGAAAATTATTTAAAATAGTAAACTGACATATCACTTATTCAATCGACAACAAAATTTGTAAAACATTACTAAAGAATTACAATACAGTATATGAAACCACAATTAATTAAGTACTCGTATCATTATTATATTACTTCAAAGATTTAATCCTGGTTTCATAAACAGTAATTTGTCTGCATTAAGACCGTTTTGCATTTCAACCATATCGTAACGAACCGTAGCGTCTTTTTTTATTTCAAGGTCGTCAGCTACGCTCTAGTGCTTTAAGAGCGAAAAACCACACAGAGTTTTGCTACGGTACAGTTGATGTCGACAATGAACTCCGATACATGATATTGTCTACATAGTTTATTATCAGTGATTTCTGGAATTCAGGCGAGTGAAATAATTTGTCAATCAGAAATAATTTTCTCTTTCAATGATGAAGAGCAAAAAAAAACTCGTAAAGGTATTGCCATCGGCCCGCAACAATATGAACACAGGGTGTATCTATTCATTAGCAACAAGTTTTGCTACTTAACAAAAAATAATTTTTACTTCAATCTAGAAAAATCTACAGAGCACTGTCAACAATGATATAACTATCCTACAATGTTCCCATTGCTACAGAACGAAACCCTGTATAAATATCTAAACTCAACCATTTCACCGGAACACGTGACTGACTTTACAGGATATGGGAGCAATCATACCGGAACTATGTCCACTTCGATGAGTACGAAATTCCGAGAAAAGAATATCCGGTCGTTTCAAGATGAGAACGTGTCTCTCTACATGTTTATTGGACTGTTTGTAGCGTTTGTGCTTATAAGTACCTTTGTAATTTCAGTAGAACTTTATAAGAGCGGTAGATGTAAATGGCAAACTAGAGCTCTGAAAAAATTTGATTATACATATGGCATATAATAACAAAATAGCTTAATAAAAAATGCGTATTACCAGACACGAGATTTGTCAGTATAATGCAGCATCTAGGCCCAGACACCTCTCCTAATCGGGCATCTCTCCAACATGGGCACCTCCCTTACACAGCCATCCTTCTAATGTGGACACCTCCCTTATGCAACAATGTCTCTTACGGTGGCTCAAAAGCACCATCGAAAAATACTAATAAATAATACATTTGATATTAAAATCAAGCAAACAGTAATAGTCACAACGGAAACAAAACGTCACAACGAAAAAAAGTCGCAGGGAAACCAAGTGCTCTCAACCTTGCAAGCAGTCTGCAGAATCAACAATCTTGTCTGCTGCAGACCTACAACCAGGATTGTAGCGAGCAACCTCGCCTTTGGTGCTGAGGGTGGGGTGCTGGAGAGATTTTGCCAACAAAGGGCGGATACCTTTAAAACTTTAGGTGTCCAAATCGTTGGAAATGGCGTTGTCAGAGTCCAATCGCTGAACCGCCATAACTGTGTCGGCAACCTTATTGAAGTTTGAGAAATTTCACACCCTCATTTGTATAGGCTCGGCACATGAAAAAAGCGACGTTTGACCTAGGCCTGTAAACTACACAGGATGTTTTTGAGACTCTTTGTTTTCGTTGCAATTATTGTTTGCTCCGTTTTAATAATAAATGTCTTAAGTATTAGTATTTTTGCTATGGCCCTTTTGGACCACCGTACGTTTCCCGCTAGTCGGAAATTTCTGCGCCGAAAACAAATCTAGCAACGTGATTGGTTCACTTCACAGCGAAATGCCAATCAGTTTGGTAGATTTATTTTCCGCAGAGAAAACTCCGCCTGGTGGAAAACGGATTTCATATTGCAATCACTCTAGTTTGGGCAACTCCGATGTACAGCCATCTCTCTCATGTGGCCACTAATGTGGCCACCCCTTTAAACAGTCCTCTGGCGGGCACCTCCCTTGTAGAGCCATCTGTCTTTGTGGACACTTGTCTAATCATGTCTCTAATGTGAACACCTCCATTATGCAACGATCTCCCTAATGCAAGCACCTTCCTTTTACGGCCATCTCTCCATCGTGGACAATTCTCTGATACAAACACCGTTCTAATATGGATACCTTTCCTATAAATTATTTCCACATGAAAAAATGCACGCGCTCCAATGAGCAACGACGATGCATGAAGTCAGCAAGAATCGCTGATGAATAATGATTTGTGAAACCTATGAAGCACTACAGGATGTTTTACGAGAACTGACGTCTTTTCAAATCAAATTAGAATAAACAAACGATGGTAGGTTGACAGCTTTTGAGTCACGAATGCGTAAAAACAAAAGGTGCAATACAAGTGGGATACAACAACCTTCAAAATGGGTAAATTTAATAGATGTATGAATGGCTAGTTCATTCGAATATCAATTTTTCTTAGATAGTTTGCTGTTTCATTGAAGCTCATTTATGTTCTTTCATGAAATTCAGAGAAATGCGAAGGCCTACAGTTTAGGTGATATGATCAGATTAATGTTGTCTATAGATGCTCTTCAAACAGGCACAACGCCTGTTTTAATGGGTGTACGCCTGATTAAAGACAGCCAGTGAACTCTAAAGGCCCGCTTACACGGGCGATTTTTGCAGCAATTTTTCTCCTCTTAGCGGATGCAATTGAGTAGGTTGACTGTCGAGCGCATTAGGAAAATTGTTGGACCAAGTATATTCGCCAGTTATCCACTCTTTCATATCGTTCGACACGAGAAAAATCGCATCAAAAATCGCCAGTGTGAATGGGCCTTTAAGTTTACTGGAACAATAACTTCATAAAGAAGTCCAATAGATTGGCTTGAAGCCAACATGGCTAAAACATTTTGAATGTAGTGTGAAAGTAGTGGAAAAAGACATATGTTTTTGTATGCTTGTATTTTAGTTTGTGAAAGCAACTAAGGTGTTATAAAAAATCAAGTTGGAAAGCTTTGAACTCGTTCTGTAAAGTCTCAAAACTCAGTTTCAACCATTGGTTTCAACAAAAATTTTCGCGCGGTTCTCCATGTCTTCGTCTTGTAGACGTGCGATATTTCGGTTGTTGTTTCACTATTTTTTTATTACAAACACATCTATACAAAGCTTATTTGTCCTTAATATACAAGAATTTTCAAATGTGTTTAAAAAGGGAGAAATGGCGAAATTTATCAATATTTAAACTCTATTTTTGGCACTATTTTAAAATCAGGGACTGAGGCAATCGTCAAAATCATTTTTCGATTGGGCACAAAACTGCGAACAGTGTCTATCATGAACTAATGACAATTTTCATCGTTGCCACAGAATCCTGCCGCATTTAGCCAGAGGGCCGACTCCACAGTAACTCATACACAGGTTGTCCTCGCCGATACCTTCTTGCATTGAACGCCGTGCGCATGCAGGTGCTTCTTTGGGCAAATGATAAAACATAAGTCTGAAATATTAATGTCATTCAAAAATCTTGGCTGCATGTTGGCAAAGAATCTCAATGTTAATCCTTTTAAACTAAAGAATTAATCCCGGATAGTGGTAAGAGCGTCTCTAACAATACAACAACCGACTTTGTAATCAGGTATTTAATTAAAATTTAGAACCATTGCGAGTTTTGTGTCTGCAAAAGAAAAGATTTAAATTTTGTTCATTTCAATCAGTTGTAATTTTTCATTCCATTCAGAAGTAACCATTTGATTCAAATGTGACTATTACATTTAATTTAAGTGTAACTATTTCAAATTAGCTGTTTCTTCACAACCATATGGATCTTATATTATTTTTATTCAAAACGACTTTTTGTAGAGCTCCAAAAGTTGTGCGTTCTAAGATTCTTTCCATTTTCAAATGTCAATTAAAGAACGGTACTTTGTCTGTTTTGATATCACTATGTGAATTTTGTAGTCGTTTGTTCTCCAAATCAAAAGCTATCTACTTGACCCAAATGACATGCAGAATGTGTAACGAAAAATGTTATGGATGTTATTGCAAATTTCGCGATATTACGGCGGCTGGAATTGGAAAGACAAAAATCAACCACACTAAGTTTGAACGATTTTTTCACCAATATAGATCTATATAGATAATGTTTTACAGACAAAAAATATTTCATTCAAACCGTGCTTCTAATCCTTCTGTTTTGTTCAGGAAACAACAAACTTTAACGAATTATTCCTATAAGCAATTCAGCAAAACAAAAATTCACCTGTTATAGACGAAACAAGACTTTTAAATACATATAAAACCCCTGAAAATTTCCGAAGGGTAATTGTTTTTCTACTTTCTTAGCATTTCCAAGTTTTATATATAGCGATGTTTTAAGAAACAGTTTACGAAATTTGCTGCTGATGGCTTGCATTTTGTATTGTAGTGTTTTATAGAAATTGCGGGATCCTGCAACAAAAATTTCAAAATTCTCAAGAGTTTTTTTTTGCAATGTCTCCTGATATATGAATAATTCAGACACCGGCTGTGGTAAATTAGCACTTTCCTTTGCAATCTAACTCAACTCAACAATGTAATCATATACATAGATTTGATTAATTAAATGTTCGCAACGAAGCTAATTGATATCCGGGATTACTTAACTTTGAAAGTCACTCACACAAACAAAATTCAGGTAGATCTATATATCATACTTGACAACTGAGATTAGATTTATTTAAAATGTTGAATTTCGTCTTCACTAAAAAAACTTTCAACAAAGAAACAGTGGTTACACGCAGCAAAACGTTTTAAAGCGCGTATTCGAAAAAATGCTCAATGTTGTCTTGGCAAAGAGACAACGAATAAAGCTGATGCAGCATATTACTGATTTCGCTTTTACGTACAGCTATACTTTTGAAGTTCTGAATGTACATTTGATGTGTTATTTATTAAGGAATTTTCAATTTTGTAGAAGCATACGAGGAAAGAAAAAGTTAATGCTGATGAAGTCGACTCATGTTCAAAATATAGTTCAATATTTGTTTTCATCCAGAAGTTTTCCAAAGTTATTAAAAAAAGAGAAGACGATACCGCCCGGCTTTTCGTTTGGCTTGAAACTTAGGGATTTTAAAACACTGTTGTTTAGAAAACACTTATTAAAATGATGTCAATAATGACAATAACATAATTGTTTAATATAGTAATTGCGCATGTCATCATAATGTAATCAGCCACGAATTACTGGTGGAAGTTATATATTTTACTGCATATATAAAATTTCAAACTTAGCTAAAGTAATCTAAGTTATTCTATACGGAAAAACTTTTAAACATAGCAAAAATAATCTTGTGTAGTGGCAGATCAATATACTGGCTCGTAATATTGTTGCCGGTGCAGTCAAACAGTTTCTTCAGGATTTTCTATAAACTAGGCCTATGGTAAATGAGATTGGATTTCACCATGCACCATTAAACGTAAAGGCTGCTGTTCCGGCTTTGCCTCCTACAGAATTAAATTTCTCGTTCGTCTTGCGTTCAACCCGATAATGCTTTCCAAGAGTGCTGTAGCCCTTAATAAAACTTTTGCGTGCGTGTACATGTGTGTCAAAACACGGGAAAAAGTAGCCTTAAGAATGGAACCACAACTAAAACCTTTTTTAGACGTGGAATTGATTCTACAACTCTCATACGATTTTCAGGATGCTAAGCACTACCCGTCATAAATGGGTCAACACCTCTCAATCGTACATAAGATTAACAATACATGCACTCTAGAGCAGGCATCTATCTTAATGCAATGCGGAGCATACAAAGAGAAACAATGCATAAACGTGTGAGAAAACATCTAACAAAAACCGCGAAACGTGCCAATATAACAAGGAAACTTGAATAAAACTAAATTTTAATATATTAAAACAATGAAACTTTCCTTTACAAACTGTTAAATTATTCAAAACTTACTTTAAGATCTAGTTCAGTGAGCGTGTAAACATAATATTAATACTTACCACTATATTAGACTTAAAACCAGTATTAAATAGTTCAACAAAGTTCAAATAGCTGAGTTCTTGAAAAAAACCAAAACTCAAAACCTCAAAGGCAACAAAAACGTCTGGTAAAGGTTTAAATAATTCAAAAAATCACACCACTAGAATGTATAATTGAAGAAACGTGTAAAAAAACGTTAATTTCAAATTTAACGTTAACTTTGAAAGCTCTTGGTGAAGGCACAAACCCATTATATTGATGATAACCTCTCATGATCATAGGAAAACTTGAAATTCCTAATTAAGAATTTTCCCCTTTCACTTTCGTTCGATCACATTCCCTTCGCTTTTCTTCCCTTCTCTCCTATTTCCTTCATTTCTTTCCTTTCTATTCCTTTCCTTTCCTTTTTTATTTCGTTTCCATCCATTTCATTTTTTTATCTTCTTATCTTCCAAGTCTTTCCAAGCCTTTCGTTCCTTCTTTATCCTTCCTTCCCTCTTCATTTCTTTCTTCCTTTTCCTTTCTATCGTTTCTCTTCCCTTTTTCTTTCTTTCTAACTCTTTCTTTCCTTTCCTTCCTTCCTTTTTATTTTCCTCTTTCATTCCATTCCCTTAATTCCTTTCATTTTAATTTGGCCTTCCACTTCTTTCCATTCATTTCATTTCTCTTCATCTCCTTTTTTTCTTTTCATTCTCTTTTATTACCCTATCTTACCATTCCCTTCTTTTTTTTCGCTTTCCAATCAATGGACCTTTAACTTTATAGACAAAATTTCAAAATATTTTGAACTAGGAAAAGCTTTTACCACAGCCTGAAAGAGCATGCTGAATTTAGTAAAACTGCCAAATTTGTTTGCGATGTGTTGTAAATTAAGGAAAATATAGCCGTGCGAAGTTGGCAAATTTTTTGTATTTTTCTATTACGCGCGGGAAATAGATACCCTTTTTCTCGAATGGCGTATTAATTTCCCGCGCGTAATAGAAAAATATACAAAATTTGCCAACTTTGCACGGCTATATTTTCCTTAATTTACAACATATCGCAACCAAATTTGGCAGTTTTACTAAATTCAGCATGCTCTTTCAGGCTGTGGTAAAAGATTTTCCAAGTTCAAAATTTTTTTAAATTTGTCTATAAGGTTAAAGGTCCATTATTTCCACTCTGTAGCATATCACTACACATTAAAATCACATTATAGCAGACAAGCATTACGCATGCAAATAAGGCATGGCAAAGCAAAATGGTCTTGAGGTAATAAGACTGCTGCATGCCCATTATATGCCTTCTGGACAGCGTAAGTGAAGAGCAACTTTCACTGCGTATCTTTACAATTTTCGTGACTCGTAACTCAATATCGTTTCATCAAGCGCAGGCAACCTAATATCACAAAGTTAGATTAGGTTTTTCCTGAACGTGGATAATTTAATAGGAATGTAGTAATATAATTTATACACATAATCTAGAGTAGGAAATTGATGCAGGTGCATGCACGATTCTCTGTACTGCCACTGTATGATTGTGTACGAAAAACATTTAGAAATTCACGATGTACAGACGAAAAATTCTAAAATAATCTTGGAGCAACCTTTTTCTAGCAGTAGAGTTTCAAAACTGGTAATTCAAGCATGCCCGATACAAAATCACTGAAGGCCTCTTTTCAGTTACAATTTTTGACACGCACATAAAAGTCTAGGATGAAATAAAACATGTTTTAAACCACAAGAAGAACTGTTTGGAATTCAAAATTCAAAATAACGACGTATATTACGCTGTAATTCCAATCTTCCCCGTATAAGAAGAACGCTTCTTTGGCAGACCATACAACTCTTCCAATTTACTGTATTCGCACTCATCACGAGCGAGACGTCGTCAAAAAGTTAGAAATAATTGTATAATAATTCATTCACTCTACCATTCATAATGTTATATACCATCAACCAAATGTATTAAAATCCAAGAAGAGTACTTAACATGCAATTTCGTGTCTTCTCTTAAAAGTTTCTTATTGTAGAGCAGATCCTTGCTCCAAGTGTAATAAAAAATCAATTTATAAAAGACCCCTTACGAAATGGGTTGTTTGGAATTAAATGCTTTAAATGAATGCGTGTCTGCTAAAGTATAGCTGGAAAATACAAAAAGTTTCAAATCAACTCTTACGTGCGTGACAGAAGTGGAAAGTGCGGTCATTTAAAGCTGTTTGCCAATTATGCCGTTTTTGAAACCCACACGTGAATACTCTAAATCCTTCAAAATTTTATAGTTTTCAAAAATACACCAACACATAGACCCGTACACTTATGTAAAATTTCAAATGCTAAGCAACTCTTCTGGCAGTTTTTTATAAGATAGGTTTTATTAAAATTTAAACTCAGTTTTACGTGCAATAGTATATAAATGCACAGAACGGGAGCCTTTACTACGTTCTTTCTTTAAAACAAGAATGTACGTTTCTTTCCCAAAAGCATTTTAATTGTTCTCTCCGATACGTTTGGACCTTGAATGGGCCCAGAAATACTGCAGTATTGATGTCTTTCTTATTCATCTCATACTTACTTATTCATATCTTATGTCAGTGAGTGCATGCAAAAGAATGAAAGTAATTTAGTCCCCATTATTTGATATAATGACCAGTGTAGGGTTCTACCCTGCATAACATCAGACGAGTTTGCTAGCCAAAGAGAGAACGGTTGTACGTCAAGGAGTTGAACTTATGCAAAGAGAGTCGAACTAGCAACACATTTATATATGGACTGTTGAATGACCAACTATTCATAATACTGCAAGTTTCATAACGAACGATTGCACAATTTTGAATGTTTCAGAAAGCCGTACAATCTACTAGGCTATAACTAATCCAATACAGTTAAACTAGGATATATCATTTCAAATACAATACGACAACGAGCAGCTTCTTTTTAACAAAAAATCTTACAGGCTTCGACCACTTTGACCCCCGCATGGTTGATACCATATGGTGGTATTCTTTTTAATCATGAGTCCACTACTGAACTAAAGAGCTTTAAAAAACTTACTCTCTTTAACTAGTTTTTTAAAATTTTTTTATATTAGCTTCTCATGCAAAGAAAAATAATTTCTTTACAGATTATTTTAAATCTCCTAATTTCAAGTTGTTGCAGAATTTTGACAGTTTAAAGAACTATTACAACTATAAACAATATTTGGCTGCTACGGTAATGAAACTTAGACTCTTCTTTCAAAAATCTGTCGTCTTCTTTATATAATGTGTACATTATCTTCTCAGGCAGAGAAAAATCATTTCTAACACTTTATAAAAATTACTCCAAATTTCCTAATTTCATTTGGAAACATCGTTCTCCATTACAAAAACTCGAAAGATTCTTTAAGCTCGTTACTGCCATGTTTTAAGAATCTATTTCATCACTGATCGAATTTATTAAGCCAGTTCACTCAATGATTGAGAAAAATTATCATCAACCCTATATATTAAGCTTAAATTTTGAGATCACACAATTTCACCATTGCAAGAAGCATGATTATATATACAAATAAGTAGTCTGCTCTATAATATATAACAGTGCAGATTTTTTGAAACGAAGTGGAAACTCAATTACGTGTTGGACAGTGCCTTACTTTAAAGTCTAAGATGAAAAATGTAAGTGAATATAACCATATATATTATCATACAGTACTCTGGTTTAGTAAATTAAGCGTAACTTACTAAGCACTATTTCAGCACTTAGTCTAGTGTTTTCATCACGCTTTATCACTATACTGGTTCAGTAAAACTACATGTGAAACAGCAAGAAGTAATATTTCACAGCCCAATATTTCCACACTTCACTGCAGTTTCTTCACATTACTACTGGTATCGTAAAATAAACGTAACAGCATATCTCAACTCTCCATCAGTCGAAAGTGTCTTCATCGCACATCATCACTTTATCGTCTGGTTTAGTAAAATAGGTGTGATTGACTTAGCAAGAAGGTACAGGATACATACCCATTTTATTAATCACGAACTTGAAGAGGTTAGAACTAAAGAAGCAAGCTGTTGTACCGATATCAAAAGAGACTTTGAGGCCGCGTTTACACTATATCGGATTCACTCGTCACGACATCTTCGTTTGCTGTTAAGGAGCAATAATCACCAAGAAATACTAACTAGGCTGACAGATTTTGTATATTTCTTTGTCTCATTACCATTTAAAGTCTATACAGAGCATCGATAGTTGCAAAATTTGAGCTGCTCCGATAGCAATCCGGTACAGTGTAAACGGGACCTTAGTGTTTTTATTACACATTACCATGCACTGCGCTGGTGCAGTACAATGAATACACTTTAGCAAGAAATTAGACTTCCTGATTCAAAAATTCGACACTTCAGTCTAGTGTTCTACCCTGGTTCATAAAATGAATTTATCATGCAGCAAGAAGTTAAAATTCACGACTTAACGTTTTGAACTCCAGTCTATAGTGTCATCCTCACCACTCCGTTTCATTAAAATGAATAAAACTTAGCAAGAAGTTGTAATTCACGATCCAACAGCAACGTTTCTAACCGGAGAGTCGGGTCTTTTGAATCACAAAGCTACTCTACTTGATAAAATGAATGCACTTGAATAGAATGCCACAATTCAGGATAGCACATGTCGACAATCCAGTCTAGTGTTCTCGATCAAAGAAATTTTGCCACTTTGTTTCTGTTTTGAAAAGATGCACGAGAGGACAGCAATATGAAAACAACATAGATTAAAGTAAAAACTCACTTCTTTTCCAATCGCAAACACGTTAACATCTTAAGTTAAAACTTTGTACAAATCAAAGTACACACAACAAATTATTCTGGCTTTTTGCTCAGCAGTTGGATTTCGTAAAATGAAGACATACATGCTGCATGGAGTGTGGAAACAATGGAACGGGAATTGTAACGTCTAGCTAAGTTGCATTTATTTTGTCAAGCATTACCACTAAAGGTCCTATATTAAGTTCAAAGTTCAAAATTTATTCGAAAGAAAAGTTTAGGCGTTTTCCATAGTGCGTCAAAGAAAGGAAGACATTAGTTTGTGTACTTAAGAGCAAACAAGAATAATAACTTGCAAAGAAATTGCTTAATTTCGCGTTAATTTTTGCTCAAATTTCATTTCGTGTTTGGAAATATAAGCAGAAGTTTGTATAAGAGACGGTAATTGCACTAAACGCTTGTTTACCGAGTACCCTTTACACTGAAACGCAATTAACCCAAATTCAAGCAACATGAAGCAAAAATAATGCAAGACGAAGTCTGATGTCAATCAATTAATCAAGCAATTAGACAATTCATTTGGCAAGTTTTGCAGTGCAAGCAACCTGGCTCTTGGTTTAATAGTTTTATCGTGTTTTAAATATCTCTGAGACGACGTCAGGAAGTTACGAGTTAATAAAAAGATCCTTCGAACGTTTTAGCGCAGTTGTTGTCTCAAAACTAACACTTGGAGAGCAAAGTCAACAATCTAATAGGTTAATCGAAATTTCCGAGTGCTCAACAAGCCATTAAGATCAATTAACGTCACCTGTTAGTGCCTAGCACTCAATTTTCTTTTGATCTCGATGTATTTAGAGCAAAGCGCAAGTTTGCTGTCAAATGTGAGGCAACAATAAACAACATAATATGGGTCCCTGTATAAAATAACACGACCTTGTGTACAAAAACTGTACAAAATGAAGTTAGCAAATTATATTTCCGTATATATATATTATATGTAGACTGACAGGATTAGTGATGTAAACTGAATACTCATCTCAAAATATATGTAAAAAAGAAACAATTTAAAGCAATTTTCGTTGAAATATACTTTTAATAATATCGTGCTTTAGTAAAGAAAGTTTAGCAACATGAATAAAAATTTTATTGTAGCCAAGTACGATTCTTATTCACAATTATCCTGCAGTATTACTGTATAAATACGGCTGCAAACTTGTGGCCTTGAATGAAAGACTTAAGAAAATACTTTGAGTTTGTATTATAAAACTTTATCTTCACTTTACAATTGACCATGGATGGCCTCGCTGGACATGCTGTAATTCATAATTTCATATATAACTATTTATAAGTTACATATGAAATTACTAATTCAAAGAATTTATATAAGTTGCTTAAATCTCTTTCCTTACTAGAGAGCCCTATAATAAAAGTCATTGAATAAACTTAAGTTAAGCACTTCTTTCTTTCTAAAGTACTTTAACTGAGATTTCTTAAGCGAGAACAGCGTGAGATCAAAAGAAAATTCTTTGATGAATAGTAATTTTGCTTAACACGCTTTCGCATTGTCTAAAACTGTTCCAAAAAAAACGATTTAATCTATTTCCGTATGGAATTAAAACACGGAAAAGATTGCGGGGAAAAACAAGACTATGCTACGGGATAACAACTTCAGAGCATTAATTGCAGTTTCCTCTTTTTCTTTGAAGATTTACGACAAAGCCGGAGCATTGGAGCAAACGTTTTTACTGTGCGCGGATTTTTTAATTAAATCTTGGCTTAATTAAAAGTGCGCGCGCGCGGTCTTGTGTTGTTTGAACGTTCCCCGCGACGTGATTCCTTTGCGCCGTCCTTGTCTTGCCCCTGTGTGGGTACTGGGGTATTTATATTTGCATTTAAGCTGTATATAAACAATGTTACACCGCTCTTTTGACACATTGTCGGGGGAAGCCGAGCAGAACACTGAATTGACGACATTAATAGTCCAAATGCGTGAGTTACATACACCAGTGGAAGACCTTGACAGGGAACAGAGCTATTTCACTATGATTGAAGGTATGGACCGTATACAAGTATATCACAAAAATGTAAGGGTTGTATACCAATATAATATATAATATCATATATATAATATGACGACTTTATGCTCACTTTGAACTTTACAAAGCTAATATAAAGAATTAGATATTTGACACGAAACAGCAGTACTAATATCTTAAAAGTTTAAAAGATAAATCATAATTGGGTTTCTAAATAAAAGAGTGTATAGCTTACTTTGCACTGTACAATGCTTTAGCAATAGAAAGTATTACAGAACCAAGTTATGTTACAATATGTGTAGAGTATGGGTTAAAGGGCTACTCTAATGCACATGAACATATTTGTGCATGGATGAGTGTTATACCGACATTCTAATTTCTAACTACAATCAAATTGTTTGAATCACTTTAAGTTGCACTCTGACAGAGTACATCAGTTTCAAAAGTCGAATAGAGGATGAATAAGTCCAAGCTAGGGGACAGCAACAAGATCACACGACACAATATTAACATTTGACAGTTGGGGCCAGTTGGTCGAAGATCGTTTAGCTAAACGGTGAATAAGTCAGAACTCAAAAACACTCGCGCACATATTCTAAAACCTTCAAATCAAGTCGGCTTATGTAGTATAACAATGGGTAAATGCATAATTATTGTAGTCAGTTAAAAAACTTTCAATTTCGTTGTTCAAGCAATTCATAGATGTTATTTCTATTTTCAATTTATCCAACCTAAACGCACTTCGATCAACCGGCCTCATTAGTCTCTATCTGTACAAAGATCACTAAAGTTGAGAAGGAATTGCTGAACATTTAAACAAAATGCATAATGACACTGTAAGCAATTCATGCATGTGTTAAAAAGCCAAATAATTACAACACAATCAATGCCGTAGTTCACTAACTTCATTTTTTCAGCAAAAGATATGTTAAAAAAGCAACTCAGCTGTCTATTACTGTTTAAATCACATCCCAACTTTTGAACCATAACGTCTACAACACTCTACATCCTTCCATGCAAATATGTTTCACAAGGTTCCAGCACATCCAAGTGCGAACCTCAAAGCAAACAATTAGAAATAGTTCAATCACCTAAGAATGGCTGTACAGAACAACATGTAGTTGCAATACATGTTACTCTTATTTACGAAAGGAGCTGTATAGGATTGAAATACGAATTACCAGCATTATATTTGACTCTACAACTATCACGCAGAGTTACTTTGTTGGCTCATTCGATATCCCCATAGGAATCTTAAGTATTGATTACAGTTTAGTATTTTGTTTTACAAAGTTAAAATCCGCTTGATAGTCCGTACTCATGACAACTTTACAGTAGTGACGTACAAATTTGAACCAATCTTCATATAGATCAAAATCAATGACTGCAGACCATGCAATACCAGTTAATTCATGTATAGCATGCAGCAATATTTAAAAGTCAAAACTCAAACTGCAGAGTCAGTGTTCAGCGATGGAATTATACAGTTTCATTATACTTGAAAAACTAGTGTCAATAATACAACACGAAGCCAATATTCAGTACAATTGAAAACCTTGCGAGTTATAGGATTCAACTTTCCATCCTGCACAGTCAAAGATACAGCAACTGCATGCAAGCTAGCAAATAATTCAACTTGCTGCATGCAAGATCATTCTCTTCGTGAAGATGCAGTACATTCACAACTATCACGAACTGAGTCTTAATAAAGAGAAACTTGGAAAAGGCCTCCAAAAATACTTGAACGTCGATAAAATCATATGAGCTCCAACGTGCCAACCCCTCTATAGTATTCTATATTTTCCATGCACGCAAGAATTACTGCATTAGACATACATCAAAATAGTCTTTTCTTTCACTTTTTCATGTAGTTAATATAGCTAGATGTACGGCGATAAGTAAATGGTCAGTACTCTGAATGCATGGACTCCAGAACAACAATACAATGCTATTACTTTAACTGCATAGTTAGCCTTACAGGAACAGCCAATTTTTGTTTAAAAAAGCAAATGCAACGACACTTACGCGTTGTAACACAACCTAGAACTGAGTTTTGAAAATATATATCCTCACACACAATAACAGGCTTCGTAAAGTTCGTAAATATAGCTAAGTGCATGGAAATATAGCTTGAACAAGCAGCAAACCTGCAGTCATGCATATAGATTCGAATTTCGCATAACCAGTGAATTTTTCATTGTTTGTTAGGCCAACTTAATTGGAGGAACTGGCAATTACATTAATTTACGCGCGCGTACGAGTCATGAGAAATTGACGTTAAAATACAGAAGCATGACCAACGATGTTGAAGGAAGTAGAATTGTAGAAGTGGGGTAAAACCTGCATGTAGACCTAAACGGTCAATTTTTCGCTTGGAGAGACTTGCACTGAATATTTACGAACACTTCTTCTATATTTAACATCTCAGAAATACTCATACACTGTCCGGTTTTCTGTAAAGAACATGCAATACTATATATATATAGGCATTATAATAAGCTAACTACTCTAACTGTTCAACTATATATACTTGTTCTTGGGAAGAAACTTAACCAATCAAATTTACAATATACGTTGGTTAGATATGCTTTTTATTAATTCATCGAAATGTTCCGGCCCTAGACAGCTGGCAACTTGCAAAAGTCTCTATTCAAAATTTAGTTTCGGTGTATGCTACAGAATTCTTCAAATACACCGCGCGGTACCTTTCATCTTGCTACCTCAGCGCTTTAATATCGAACTCAAACTCCTATTGGTCCAATACGAATCTTCAAATAAAACGTTATGTTGATTAATGCCGTTTTGGCTTCCATATTGTTTCGCAGTGTTTACCTTTGATCAACAATAAAATGCGAAGGCAATTTGAGGAGTTTCGACAAAGAAAAATGACCCTGTTTGCAAACTATGTTTCAGTTCTTATAACACTTGTATTTTGCAAATATTAACTTGTAAACTGCTTCATGAATAGTGTACAATACATTCTTATGAGCAATTATATTTCCCGTTTAAATTTTGCTATAAAACATAGCATAAGGGAATAATGTTGTTCGACAAGAATTTCTGTTCCTTTGTTGGTCGAATCTCTGTGCATGAGTTTGTAGATTCATAGCAATTTATAGATTATCTATATTGAGTGAATAGCAATGCATATAGAGATAAAATCACTGATTTTACAACAAAATCTTCACAACAATATAACACAGAAGACATGCATGCACCACCTAAAGGCCAGTTCACACGGGCGATTTTCGATGCGATTTTTCTCGTGTTGAACGATGTGATAGAGTGGATAACTG
>JAOBYK011194193.1:0-22244 GCA_025434845.1 Phenganax subtilis | reverse complement strand
TAATAGCGAGATCCCGCCTGGGAGGGCTAGCCCTCCTCTCATGTAAACGAAAACAATTTTTATTTAGAATTTTAATTGGCACGCAAGATCTCGCCTAGAAGGGCTAGCCCTCCCTGTAGGGCTCATATAAACAGCCCCTTAGTGTGTTCACAGTACACGGCTCTAATTTGATATGTATGGAAAGCAAAACTCGACAACTAAATTATTCGCTTCATTACATATAATTTTGCTTATTTATTGAATTGAGTCTGAATGCGATGTATTATTGTCCAGTTTTCGCCGTTTTGGTTTTTATGTCACCATTGGTAAACGTCGTGTTGTTCTGTTTTTGATATTTGAGGGTTTTTACCGAATGGGTTGTGCTCTGATGGCACTGAAAGATCACGATGTGGCACTGGAGTTTTTGTGTAAAGGGCTGAAGATACCGAGCCAAGTAGAAGGAGATAGATATGAAATATTCTGCAAAATTATGACGCTAATTTATAACTGTGGGGAAGGTAACGTATGGTAAAGTGTTTGTGTCGTCGTATGCAGCTAATTCAATTAAGCCCGTTCTCCACTACGCGAATTTGTTCGCGCGAAGAAAAATCTGGCAACGTGATTGGCTCGTTTTCGACTTTTTCGCGGCATATTATTTTGCTAGCGAATCACGTTGCTGCATTTATTTTTCGCTCGAAAAAATTCGTGTAGTGGAAAACGGGCTTAAGGTCGACCACTCGACCTTCCAAGCTCCAAGCGCGTAAGACATGATGGGTCATTGCTTACGTAGACCGGCATAGACTCACAAATTTTGCTTGGCAAGATTACCTATGGCTTATGAAAGACCTATGACGGTAAAGGTGCTTGCTAAAAGGCAATCTTATGATTTTAAGGGCCGAAATGGTCAATAACCTATCGCCATTTGCCGGCACAGAGTTTAACGTTTAAGGTTTTGGAAAGACAACCTTTATTAAAACAGCTGTTATTCGCTGTTTGACACCTGCAGGTCGACAGAGTAAGCCTAAATAAAATGACGGACAATAGTAGTGTAAATACTTGTTTTTGATTAATTTAGAAGGACCAAAAAAAATCACTTTCAAACTTCCGAGGGACTGTTTGAGTAAATTTCTTAGAGAATGCGTCGAGCAACGTTACTGGAAATCGTTGGAAGTCTATCTGCTTGGAGGCGGTGGTGAACATTGCTATGCAAAAGGTGAAGGCGGAGTTGCAACTGGCAATTGTGATCTCAAAGAAGTTTCGTTGTGTGATGTCATAAGAGCAAACCCTAAACCTGGCATGTATCACGAACTCGTCGTTGTCCTCATAGACCATGGTGTTTTGGTGAATGGGCGTTCTGCAAATGAAATGCCATTGTCATTAGCAGTGAATTACGATGATCACGAACTTGCTGTTCTGTTGCTGAAGAAAAACGCAAGTCCTGAAGGATTGTTAGCCTGTAAATTTGGGAAACACGACGACACGCCAATTCATACTGCTTTCAGAATTGGACTCTCCTCAGGTATTTTATGGTTTATGTGTTTAATATAAGTAATGTTTAGTTTCCAAACATGAAGGTGTTAGGTGAGCACTGTAATGATGTGCAATAATGTAATAATGTTAATGTAGACGTATGTATATTGTAGCGATTCGAAGTATTATATTCTGCACCCTGATATTGGACATACTTGGAGCAATACCTGTATCGCCAGCAAAGAATAGACAGATGATATCTGCTAGTTAAACTTTTGTTTTGTAAAGATTCCCTGAGAGGATGATCATCGATCTGATCTTCTGAATTGTGCAAATCGTACTACTATACAGGATTTAGCTGCCCTATTTGCAAAAAATGATGTAAAATGGTCGATTCATGGGTGGGAGAGTGAAAACTTGTCTTTAGCACACACTTTCCGTCATGTCAGCGTAAATTAAGCGCTCACAGGTTTTTTTTGTCATTATGAACATCAATTGGATGGCCCTTGTATTACAGAGACCTTGGGTGCTGTAGTCAGATAGCCTGAGATCTCTCCCACTTGGAACTACAGAACCTCTTCAGCTTCAAGTGTGAGATAGGGACAGAAGACCGTGGTCCTCAGGGTCGGACCATGCTTCTGAGGCCCCTCAGGTTCGGAGCAGACTCCGTTTGAGAGAAACTCTGATTCCACAGCATGAAGCAGATTCCTCAGGCTAGAAAATTGTTTTTCAGAGTGGGACCAGACTCCTGAGGCCTGAAGCAGGCTTGTGAACTACCTACTGCAGTACCATACCTCGGGAAGTTATAAGACTGGAAGTGGGGGTGTGCCAGTAGCGTTTTAGGGGACTTATGTTCTAGGAGATGGCGGTAACTTGAAGTTTTTATTAAAACTTTTTCTGAAATATCATTACTTTTAATCGCTGTTGATCGCTTTGGCATATTTCATGTGAAAGCAAAGTGATCCCTCCTATCTTGGTCAATTAGGGAGTAAACTACGGCTGTTAGAGAAAAAACAAGAAACAAATCAAGAATAATGGTGTAACAAAAAAGGGCAATTATGCAACCAAAGACTTGGAGACAAAACGATTGTTCGAAATTAAATAGAACGCTTCAAAAACGAAGGCAATGGCAAAACTGAATAAAGCACAAAATCATTTCGAAGGTTTAAAATAAAATTATGTCTATGACTAACGTGACCGTGACATGCATCCGTAGCGGCAAAACGAGCATCGTCATTGTCAGAGGAACCATAGTCGAATTTTTCTTAAAGAACGCCAATGAACAACTGGATGAAGATTCTAAATGGAGAACAGCAGTCAGATGTCATTACGAACTGGTTTGGCGAATCCGGTTCGAAAAGTTTTCCAGAGCATCTCAGAACTGTCCAAATCTTTTGAACGAGAACAATGACAAACTAGTAGATCGGGTTGAGCAAAAACAGCAAGTGCTTGAACAAGATCTGAAACGGTGGACAATTATGTGTGAAATAGATCAGAGAAGCATATGAGATGCCCTCTCAATCGCCATATCAAGGGAGACGTGAAGAAAAGCTAGCTAGCATTTGTGCAATTCCAAGGACCGAAATGCTTAAAGGACAGTGGTACCTAGGACTCATTTGTTAAAAATAGGCACTCGCGACGAGTGCATGCATAAGGATTTGCGAATTCACGATTACGAAAAAGATGGTCATAGCACAGAGTAAGTATATACAAGGATATACTTACTCTGTGGTCATAGTAACAAGAGAACATTATTAAAATGGCTCTGATAGCAGTAAACAGTTCAAAAGTAGTGAAGAATTTCATCAGTTTAATCGAAACTGGCCCACCACCACCTTTATTCAAAACACTCACAAGAATAAAACAATATATAGAACATTAAAATATAACACTACTAGTTTCAATGCATTACACTAATTTGAATCGCATTAAAGCATAATTTATGCATCTGACTAATTTGCAATGCCTACATAAATCAGTGTTCCGTTTTTTTTGAAACACACTGTATATAGAAGACTATAACAATATATAGAACATTAAAATATAACACTAACAAAGCGTAAGTTTTATACATAAAAAAGTATACATGTTAACAAATAAAGAAAAAATAATACGTAACTCTGAAAGCAAGCTGAAATTTTGTTTTCGACAGATCAGGGACGCGTTTCTATACCGACTATACGCCAATATTGCTTTGTTTCCGCTTCAAGGAATCTCATTTTTAGTGCAAAAGTTTCTTTGAAACTTTGCAGTATTGTGATGAGTGGCGCAAATTCATATCAGTCAGTCATACAGTCAGTCATAGTGTAAACTTTCCGGGGGGTTTATGTAGGTATTTCTCGTGCATATTTCTATCAAAATGTTAAGCAAGTCCATCCATCAGTATGCACCCCCGTTTTCGCTTAAATTCCCATCGAACACGTGCTTCGTGGCAAATTATCAACTATTTTGCCTGCGCTAATGGCGGAGGTGGTAGGAGTGAGACATATAACAGGCGATCAAAACTTTATTCCTATAGCTACACATTTGCTAAGTTGCTGTTTTTAAAGCTAAAATATGTTATGAGTTTTCGCTCTATCAGACAAATCGCGATTCAGTAAAACAAAAATCAGAGCAACAGGTTGTGCTTGCATTCTGTAGCGTTGAGCTGTTGACTCATTGTTTCATAAATGATATACATAATCATCTAGTAATTTACGGCTAAACTTGTCGATGAAAGTTGCAAATTTTTGGCGTTTCTTGCCATCCTAAATATTAGTTTAGACATTCAGTGCGCGAGCAACTGTTAGAACGATACACCGAACAAAACGCTGAAAGTCCGCAATCACGGGCGTGAAGCGAAAATTCGCAACTGAAGAGTAGTTAGCATGTAATTCCTGACAATCGTACGCCGATATAAACTTGCATTGATTGTCTCAGTTCACTTATAGGCGGCACATTTGGTGCCAAGTCAATAGAGTGAAAATGTGCGACTGTAGTCAAGTGTATTTGACTGCGTTGAATGTTTACGGATGTATTGTAGTCTATAGCTATAGACTTGCGATAATGAATATAAACTAAAGACAATCACTTTCAAGTGTACTTCTAAAATTCAACTATAGTACAGTGCTGCTGCGTTTCCCGAGTCTTTCATAGTTCAAAATAGGAGATTCTTGCAACTTTTTGCTGTCCGAATTATGTAGTTATCCCATAAAAACAAGCAACACAGATCGACATACATCTAGATTGATGTGAACAATCTTTGTAGTAATAGATGCTTAGCCATATAGTAACGACTAACGATTGCCTTATGAGTTGACAATATGACACATGTCTGTACAGTTTACAAACATGTGTCTTGTGTCAACTTATAAGGCAATCGTTACTACGTGGCTAAGCATCTATTAACAACTTAAGTTAGCAATAACAAGTAGGGATATTACAGGGAGCTTTAGTACAGTCTCTTCTGCACAGCCACAGCCTGTTCATTCAAATACCATTCGGACGTGTACAACTTACAAAGATAGAATGCGATGACGCGTTCGCAATCTATAAAAGGCGTTGGTATAATGTGCTGTGGCAGAGTGGACGTGTGGTTAGGTGTGCAGAGTGTGGTATGGTCGCCGTAGTGGTGTGTATAAGGATACGGCAAACATAAACTCACTCGCAGCTATTTTGTATCAGTAATACTCATTACCTGGGATCTAAAAGAGTGCTGCTGGTAAAGTGTTCTAAAGATCTCAGAAACTTTGCACTCTCCTTGAGGTCTCTAGTTTTCCAACGAGCAAAAAGCGAAGATATTTTTACGTAATGGAAACACCACCTCAAAAGTCTAAACTTAATAACTCCGCTCCTCAGTTCAGGGAATTTGCATTTTGAGACCTTTTGCAATCATATTTCCTGTATAAACAGACATATAATAATAATAATAATTTGATGATCCATCCTAGGTGTAAAAATACAATGGATTTACAAAGTGACTACTATATGTGTGTAAGACTAGACGATAGACTAGACTATACAAGCTAGTTTAAAATACCTATTTACATGTTCATATATTAAAATATTATGTATACAATGGCGACGAATTATAAAAGCCATTTAGTTCTAGGAATAAAGGAACGTTCATGCCTTTTGGTGCGTGATAAAATATGTGGTAGAGATTTGGAAGGTCTGAGATTATAGGTTTTCATTGCAGTCTCTGGTATATATTTCCTGCAGGGGTGCGTTTCCTCATCAGTAATTTTCTTATACTCACGAATGGTAAGAATATCCCGACGTTGCCCTAAAGTTTGAAGTGAATCTGAGGGGATCCCGAGTATTTTCATGCCACGAGTCTGTATATTCTCCAACTCGTCTGCCAGGTACTGTGGTAGACCACCCCAAATGGGGGATGCGTACTCAATCACCGGTCTGATTTTAGCTACATAGCACGTTAAACCTACATCGGTCGGTAGATTAGCTCGACGGCATTCCCGGAGGTAGAACAAGCGTTTATTAGCTGTCCTTGTAATTTCTTCGATATGTTTATTCCAGTTTAGGGAATTGTTGCACCAGAGGCCAAGCAGCTTGAAAGAGTTCACTCTTTCAATTGTAGCTTCACCAATCACTAGTGAGGGTGGTTCGGGAATTGCCTCTCTAAAGCAAATCCACATATCTTTGGTCTTTTTGACGTAGATTTCTATCTTATTTCGATGTGCCCAATCATTCATTGTGTCAAGTACCTTTTGCATGTTACTAGTGGAGCCATATGAGATAGCCTCATCCTGAGTACAATCATCGGCATATTTATGCGTGTTGATATGTAGGTCCTTAGGGATGCAGTCCTCAAGATCATTAATATAGACATTGAATAGTGTTGGCGATATGACAGAACCCTGGGGACTCCAGCAGGGCAGGGCTTTATGGATGATAATGTGTCACTTATATTTACTTGTTGGCTCCTTTCCTCCAGGAATCTCCGTATCCATGGCGAGAAACATTTCGACACATTCATTTCGGCGAGTTTCTGTAAAAGCAAACCATGATCCACGGGGTCGAACGCTTTGCGAAAGTCAATAAATAAGGCGTGGATACCCATTTTTCCGTCGCGTGAACTATCGGTTTTATTGAACCAGCTTTGAGTGATACTCGCCAGTGCAGATACCCTCGACCTACCCTTCATAAATGCATGTTGATTATCTTTGATCTTGAGGTCACTTTTATTTAGTTTAAGTTGGACGGCTTCGAGAACTTTTGCCAATTGCGGCAGAACTGAGATTTGGCGGAGGTCATCGTTTATGTCGCTAGGTGCGTGTACTTTAGGCACCGGAGTGACTAGTGCATGCTTGTATAACGTTGGATATTTCGACTGGGAGATGCTGGAACAAACGATGTTGTGAACAACAGGAGCTAGCTCTTCACAGTAATGTCTCAATAACCATGAAGGGATATCGTCCGAGCCGGTAGCTTTCCTGGAATTTAGACGTTTAAGAGTTGCTTTAACTTGTCCAATAGAAGGTAGGGGGGGCTTGACATCTTTAAGTAGGTGTTCACATTGTCGGGCATCAGGAATTTCAGTTGGGGTAATATTCTCCCAAGGTGTGGTGAAACTCTGTTGCAGGCGTTCAACTGTAGAGTTTACTGAGGCTCTGTTTACTGAGGCTACTGTAGAGTTTACTGAGGCTCGAGAATTACAGTCATTAGCAGAGGCTAGTTCATAGACGGTTTTGTACCATCTTGCAGGATTCGTTCCACGCGTTCCTTCGGCTTTCAGTTGGTAGTACCCCTTCTTCGCATCGGATATAAGTGAGCTTACTTTATCACATAGTACCCTGTACTTTGGTTTATTCATGGATGTGAACGCTTGTTGTCTAGCTTTAATTTCATGCTTTATGCGAGGGGTCATCCAAGGTTTATCCGAGGGATGGATGCGTACTGTGCGTTTGGGCAGCGTTTTGTCGAGAATACTCATGATGGTATTTGTAAAAGCACTGACTTTATCATCAATCTCATGTTCATCGTAGATCCTTTCCCAGTTCTCCCTATTCAGATGTAGGGCCAGATCATTTAAGTTGCTGCTTTTCATCAGGCGGACTTTTCGAGAGGTCGCCTTAACCTTCTCTTTCAGCTTAGGAGTGAGCAATAAACACTGGTGGTCAGAGCGGCCAATCGGCGGAAGATGTTCGACAGTATTATATAGCTCTGACATGTTTGTGAGGATTTGGTCAAGGATATTTCGGCCTCTTGTGGGGGCACATACCGTTTTCTTAAGATGAAACCGTCTACATAGTAGATTTTATCTCATCCTATTGAAATCACCAGTGATGATTACCCCGGCAGAAGGATAGTCCTGTAAAGCTTTGTCAAGTCCATCAGTTATATATTTGCACATCGCTCTCTCATCTTCAGTCGTCTGACCTGGCGGATATTATACGCTAATTACTATCATGGAGCTATGGGGTCTGGGCGGTTTAAGAACAAGCCACAGAACTTCTTTACCATTCTCTTCAAGATTTATTAGCCGGGTAGTAGGTATTGGTGATTTACATAAACTAGGATGCCACCACCCGGGCTGGGGCGGTCTCGTCGATACGCATTAAATTTGTTGCTAATTAATCCTATAGCAGCATCCGGAATGTTTGAGTTCAACAAGGACTCTGTGACTATAACCAGTGACGGGTTATTGACCGCAACGATCCCAGAAAGTTCCGTTACTTTATTTGTTACATGACATGCATTGGTAAGAAGTATAGATGGAACTTTATATGTGGTCGGTGGCTTTGGTACAGTACTTTCTTGCATGGGGATTGGTACGAGGTTGTGATGGTATTTCTGAGCATTGTATCTCTGTTTTACTGGGCGGTTTGTTATTCTAACGGGGATTCGTTTTGAGGTACTTTCAGATTTACTGCATTTAGAAGCATCTGTTGTACTGCTTTTCCACTAAGGATTGAGAGGCTTGCTTGGGAGGGTAGTTTAGGAGGCCGACGCGAGGCAATCTTCGGGATGGGAGTTGGTAGAGGGAGAAGTGGTTTGGGCACTAATGGGGGTGTTGGGGGTGATAAACTAGGATTTCCATCAGAGGGCGTGGGTAAGCAGCTCGAGAGAGCGGGAATGGGGATTGGAACGGTAGATGATGGCGAAAGGGAGAAGGGTAAGTTGTTTGGGTGCATTCGAATTTTTGCAGTCTCGCTTCGAGATTGTTCATAAGGGACAGAATACAGTCGAACCTGTATATAACGGCCCTGTATCAAGCGGCCACCCTGTATTAAGCGGACACTTTTCAAAGTCCCGATTTTTTCCCTATAGAATTACTATATTTGTCAACTGCATTAAGCGGCCACCTGTATTAAGCGGCTGCGGCCACAGTTTGGCAGTCCCATTTCTAGCTTTTACTATTATTTTTACCTGTATTAAGCGGCCACCTTCGAAATAAGGAAGCCCAAGAATACTGGAGTACACATGCTTAACTCATCAACACATTATATAATTACGAACTTTATTCCGTTCATGTTTTAAATACATACATATATAAACCACATTAGGTTTATGTTTAGTCCGCCGTATACCTTTCACTTAAACATTAGGTTTATAAATATGATATAAATTGTTTGAAAGATCACTGCTCTAGTTTGCTTGTCTTATTGTTTTCTTGAATGAGGTGTTGATACAATTTTGGACACACCCAAATCACCCCCTGTGGAGTATTTTTGGTCAACCTGTATTAGGCGGCCACCTGTATTAAGCGGCCACTTTTCAAAGTCCCGAGGGTGGCCGTTATATACAGGTTCGACTGTATTTTGTTCTTGCCGATTCCCTCAAAAAGGCGAGGGTTGAAAATCTTGTGGTTTTCGCTTGATTGCCGGTCCACATTCAGGTTGATGTCCAGGGGTTCTAGCGTGGTAAAAGTCGCATTTAGCGTCTTTTAAACAGTAGCCCCTTTTTCGTAGAAAGGGGCAGGGAACTAAACTTTTTTGAACATTGGACAACTGACGACGCTGCAGGGGTTTGTTCATGAACCGTCGGGCCGTTTCTTTTCTTTTGGATGAAATGGCAGTTCTCTGAGTCTCTTCAGAATCATGTCTGATTTGTGGATCGATATTTACCAGACTGTTAATAGCAAGGTCGACGCTTTTGTTCTCTTTCGGAGCTCCTTTTGTTAACTGGGTTTCTTCAGAATCAAGTGCGGTTGGTGGGTCGGTGCTTGACAGATTGCTATTAATAGGGTCAACGCTATTGCTCGCTTTCGTAGCTCCTATTGTGTTGTCGTTAAGTGTGGCATCGTCAGCATGAACAGTGTTCGTTGTGACTAGAGCATTTTTGTTCGAATAATTAGAATGATTGTTGTCTTGGGGCGGCAATTTTCCCGCTTGATTAGTTGCTCTGACAGATGCAAGATCGTTATACCCAAAGGATTGATGGTTACCAGTGGCAAGAGATTTAAAAACATCTATTATTTCTAGCTCTTTTCCTTTTTCTAGTTCTGAATAACCGAGAAAAACTTTACTCTTTCCTATATTTTTCTAAAATAAGCGATCATTTGCGTGGAAAGATCGTGAATAGCGGCAATAAATATGGCCGATAATAGCGTCCGGCGGTTCACGAATATTCCGAACGTCGGAACGTATCGGAATTGCTTACGTCACATTGTTACTAATCTGTCTATCTATCTTACACCTTACACAGACGACAACTTGATTTTGCTTCGCAAATCCTTAAAACTCGTTAGCATGCTGATTAAAGTCGCTACACAAGTCAAAAATGTGTAGTTGAAAAATGCCCTGAAGATCACCTGGCATAGGTGTATCAAAGATTTGAATGACTTTTTGAGCCTTGACGCAAATAGCGTATAGTACAAAGCAGCGGTTTATATTTCTGGTGCTTAGCAGCCATTCACCAAAGAAAGTATTACCCTAGAAGTTGAAAATATGGCATCAACAGTTATCTATCAGAGTAAAATCATTGTGCGTGGACTCTTTAACATGTTTTAAGTAAGAACACACCTTACTCAGACTTGGAGTGGACTATAAGAAGTAGAAGCAGGCTCGGAGAAGAGCCTTTAAGTTAGAAGCGAACTTCTTCAAGTAGACGCTTTAGGCTCGACGCGTACTAGAGAAGACTCCTTGGGCTTGAAGCAGACTCTTGAGGCTCAAGGTATAAACCTCTCAGGCTCAAGGCAGACATTTCAGGTTTGAAGTAGACTCCTTGTGCTTGAAGCATTCAGCTTTAGCCGGACGCTAGCCTGCAGACCCCTCCTTAAGCCTAGCAGAAGGCATCTTTTGAAGAGATGTTAAAAAAGGCATCCGGAAGAATGTATATTTTAAGAATTTGCAAATACTATGGGTTTTCGCTGCAACAATTAGACCTCCTTTTTCAAAGTTTAATAATGTCTATTTTTACTTTTGCAATTGAAATTTGGAGAGGAGCGTCGTACAATAGATACATAAACCAGATTGATAAGTTTATCAATCGTTCCTATAGAAACGGTTATACAAGAAATCGATCGGATTTTAAAGCATTAATTTTGGCTAGAGATATGAAATTATGGACAAAAATCACATATGATGATAATAACGGTTTGAAAGAGCTCCTACCAAGTAAGCTAAATCGGAACTTAAGGCAAAGAGGACACGATTTTGAATTACCATTAGTCAAAACCGAGAGATTTAAGAATGCTTTTGTAAATAGATGTCTTTTTAACTTTATATAATTAGATCACAGTTTAATATTTTAGCATAATAGAACTTTTGATGTAAATAATGTAATGTAACCTATCTATAGTAACTGAACTTTGTAAACTCTAACGTATGTTTGGAGTACTTAATAAAGACTTTATTATTATTATTATTATTATTATTATCTCTGTCTCGGAATATGTTATTCAGGCTTGAAGTACCTTCCAAGCGAAAGGGGCAGATACCTCTGGCTCAGATACTCCTTGGGCTTGTAGCGAACTCCTTGTTCTGAACACGTGGGCTAAGGTAGACTTGCCAGGCGTGGAACTTGCTCTTCAAGCTAGGAACATTCTCCTTGGACATGCAGTAGACTTCTTGGGCTCAGAGCAAACCTCTGCCGCTTGAAGCTGACTTTGCTTGAGTTCTACAGACTGTTTGAATAAAGCCCTCTCAGAGAAATCCAAGAGAACGATAAAACCTTTTCAAAAACGTACTATTAAGTGCTATATTTTATTTCGTTTTTATGATATGGAAATACTAAGGGCAATGACATGACTGAAGTTATAACATGAGAATCCTGGCTATTTCTAACTAAGAATTCTAATGAGCACATCACCTTGCGTGTCTTAAAAACGAAGTGTTAAGTAGTCTTGCAAAGAATATGGAAAAACACATTACATGTTTCAGACCATAGGGACTTATACAAAAAGTATGCTACTGTTTTTTCTCGGAAAAAAGTTAGTATGTTCTTAAACTAATATTTTTTAATCTGTAAATTTAGGTAATTGGGACATTTTTCATCACTTAATGGAAAAACGCGGAAGTTCGACGAACTCAAGTGCAAAATGTGATGAGATTGTTGACAGAAAAGGAAACAGTCTTTACCATCTTGTGGCATCTAGCGAAAGAATGTGGCAGCACTCTGTCCACGGAATAGATTTGCTTAAGAGGTACAATGTGGATCCTGCAACAAGAAATAGCGATGGGAAAACTTCATTAATGGTGATTCGTCAGAGGAACGATCATAGGTATCGCCTGATTGAGGATGCTGTCAAAAATTTTGCACCTGATAGTTCCAAGAAAAAGAATAAAAGAAAGAAAAAAAATAGAAAAAAGGAACAAGTTGTTATTCCTGTGTCAAGCAAATGCAAAAAGAATGAAAACAAGAGTGAAATAAATGAAGTAAAAGTGGAAAGTCCGTCATTAGTTGTGGTTCATCGTCCGTCCGAGATAGAAAGATTGCGAGAAACTATTTTGGAAGTTATTGGTCATCTTCCTCTAGAAAGCTTTACTGAAAAGTCAGAGATCAAAAGTGAAGTGAAGGAAGTTGGTGAAACTTCAGCCAGCAACAGCGATACTACGTTACCCCTGACAAGCAGTGACAAAGCATTTGAAATCGAGACCGATGCTGCTGAAGGTAAGGTACCGCTCCCACCTAACGCTGGTCCGACGCCTGAAGATAATGACGAGATTTATGATGAGACATCTAATGAAGTTACGTTTGATAAGCTAACTTGGGAGGTCGAGTGCACCTCGGAAGTGTGGAAAAAACTTAAGGACAAAAAGTTACCCCGTGACAAAAAGAAGAAAATTATTGATATAGTCAGGCAACTAGCCAATGGAGATATGCGCGGTTGTAATGCGAAACCTTTAGTTGGAATTGCTAAGGAATCAAATATTCTTTTGTTTGAAGCAAAGCTGGATAAATCAGCTCGTATCCTATGGGAACGAGCTATTGCTTTCTCTCCTCGCTGCAGCGAGGCCACATTGCCAAAGAAAAACAACGAAAAGGGAGGTGAAATGTCTGAAATCTATACGGAAGTTATAAGAATTTGGGACATTGTCTTTGACCATGATACGGTGCCCAGAAAGATCAAGAAAATTATTCACTCTTATAATCGTGGTACAAATTGTTTTATCAAGAAGAATCTTAAAGGTATTCGAAGTGAAGATAAATCCCCTTCAATAACTAATGGCCAAATATCTGTACCCAACATCTACGTACCTAGAGAAGCTAAAGAGACACAGACGGCGGAATATTTAACTATGAAAGACGAACAGTCAAGCTCTGATGAACCGTCAAAGATATTTTTTCCACCTGGTAGCCCTGAAGAAACGGAGTATCACATTCTTAAATTTTACGCCTTCTCTAATGCCATGGTTAACGCTATGCTTGATCATCAAAATAGAGCAAATTGTGATTTTCCTTTTCGCGTGTCGGAGTTGGAGCACTCCGTTATAAACCTGTTGCCCAAATCGGCGATTCTCTTGCTTGGACGCAGTGGTACCGGGAAAACGACATGTTGTCTTTATCGGTTGTGGAATAACTATCAGACTTATTGGCAGCATCATGTACTTAATGAACCTAGTATTCCGAAGGTTGCATTGTTTGTTCCGCGTAGAAGTGAAGACGCGAGAAAATTAGAAGGTACAGAGGGGACAGAAACGTCAATGTGTGAAGGAAGAAATAGTGCCTGCTCGTGTGATTCCTCTGATGATGAGCAAAGCTGCTGCAGTTCTAGTTTGGACATGACGCGTGAACAGCCATGCTGTAGTACAGATGACCCTGATGTACAAGCAGCTGGTAAACAACAAGCCTTTGAACATCTTCATCAAGCATTTATCACGAAGAATGCAGTGCTGTGTAAGGAGGTCCAGAAAAACTTCCTTGAATTGCACCAGGCAAGTTTTCCATCAAATGATGTTAAAGATCATCAACCCTCGTCGTTTTTCAAGTTTGATGAACTTGAAGAGCAAACGTGGCCATTATTCATTTGTTCTCGTGACTGGCTGTTAATGTTAGATGCATCTTTACCTGGTGAACCGTTCTTTCCCCGAGACGAAAATGGCGACCTTCTTCGAAATGTCAAAGGATGGGGTGAAGAAGATAACAATTTGCAAGAAATACCGGTGAATTACTCCGATGATGAAGACGATAGTGAAATGGAAGACAAGCTTTCCAGAGAAAAGAACGGAGGCGGTGATCGTTGCGCCGAAGGTGAAGTAGATGCTCGACGCGAAATCACGTATCAAGTGTTCAAAAATGAAGTGTGGCGAAAGATGACGAAGAAAAAGAAAGTGGATTATCATCCAAGTCTCGTATGGACAGAGATAAGATCGTTCATAAAAGGATCTGTCGAAGCACTTCATAGCGAAGATGGCTACATAACGTTGGAAGAATACCAAAGCATAGGGAGAAAAAGAGCGCCAAGTTTTACTGCTAATCGTGAAAGTATTCATGAGTTGTTTTTATCTTATCAACGCATCAAATGTGGTCAAAGAATGTTTGACGAAACGGATGTAGTTCATTCTATCTATCGTCGCCTCAAATATTACACCCCTGCTTGGTCCATTCATGAAATTTATGTCGACGAAACTCAAGATTTCACTCAAGCTGAGTTAGCTGTCATGATTCGTTCGTGTCGTAATCCAAACAGATTATTTTTCACTGGAGATACTGCCCAGAGCATTATGCGAGGTATTGCTTTCCGTTTCTGCGATCTAAGATCAATATTCCACTTTATGAAAGAATCTGTTGCAGCTGTAGGCCAGGAAGCGCAAGTTGAAGTTCCTGATAGAGTTTATGAACTCACTCACAACTATCGCTCCCATGCTGGCATCTTGAATTTGGCCTCATGCATAACTGATTTGCTTTATCACTTTTTTCCTGAGTCATTTGATCGATTGGCGCGTGATCAGGGACTATTCGAAGGACCAAAACCAGTGATTCTGGAGTCATGTAGCTTCAGTGATCTCGCCGTCATTCTTCGGGGTTACAAACGAAAGACTTCGCCAATAGAGTTTGGTGCTCATCAAGTCATTCTTGTTTCATCTGATGAAGTTCGAGATTCTCTCCCAGAAGAACTAAGTCTTGCTCTGGTTCTGACTATCTATGAAGCGAAAGGCTTGGAATTCGATGATGTTCTCATCTACAACTTTTTCAAGAACTCACAGGTTAGAGAGTTGTGTTTGAACAATAATTCTTGTAAGGAAACGAATTGATAAATCTTCTCTGCTTGCACAAGGCCTGCATGCAGGCTTACGATAACATTAATCGACTACCCAAAGTTTTGCAGTCACACAGAAAGCCAATATGGCAATTGTGTAACTTCTTTTGAAAGTTTCCACACAGCATTGACGCACGGCTGTTCTGTTGGCGACACACAGAGGGTAGAAATGGTTCCCTCCTTTTTGCAAATAGACTTCCAAAATGTTCTATAACTGGCAGGTAACCAACTAAACAAAAGATGAATTTTATTTGCAGATACCAGTGCGTCTGGTAGATTTTTCTTGACTAGATGTTTCGATTTTAACACGCGATAGAGACAACGTTTTATAGTTAAATCTACAGAATCCTGAAGTTGAAAAAAACTAACACTTATATTTCAAGGAGTAAAAGGCATGGAAAAAAAAATGGTATTATGTAGAGGTCGCAGTTTAAACTTGGGTTTCAAAGAATCAATCTCTTATTGATCTCGTTTGCAGGCGCAAAAAGAATGGCGTGTTGTAGGTACATACAAAGAAACTGATGATAGTGATACACACATTAGTGCAACTGGTATCGCTGAAATTCCGATTGACAGCTTGGAGTGTACAACGAGACCATTAGAATTCAACCCAGAGCAACACAAGATCTTGATTTCAGAATTCAAATACCTTTACACGGCTATTACAAGAGCTCGGGTTAACGTTTGGTTGTTTGATGAGAGTGAAGAAGCGCGGACGCCAATGTTTGAATATTTTCAGAGACGTCGGGTTGTTGACGTGAAGAAAGTACAACAAACAGAAAATGATACAACTTCTTTGAAAGCAATGTTCCCTACGGAGTCTGGAGCAGAAGAATGGAAGAAACAGGGTCTCGCATTCTATGCAAAAGGTTTGTGGAAACCTGCTTCGAAATGTTTTCAAATTGCCAACGAAGAGGTTTGGATGAAGAAGTGTCATGCGCATGAACAAGCTGCAAAAGCTGCAAATTGGAAGACTGAACCTCGTAAGTTACGATTGGAGTTCGTGAAAGCTGCTCACCTCTTTCTGGAGTGTGGAATGAGACACGAAGCAGAGAAATGTCTATACAATGCGCGAGAACGCACTCTTTTGGCCAAACTGCAAGAAAAATCTGGCAAGGTATGTGAAATAACACCTAGCTAAATATTTTACGTTTCAAGTCCCCAGCAAAATCTTACAGCCTGGAAACATTGATTTGTCTTTTACGTCTAGGTTGCAAAATCAAATGACATTCAATAGAGCCATATAGAAACAATTGCATTTCGATATTTTTTAGCAACGTTTTACATTACAAGCAAGAGATTTGACTAGGAACACACAAGTGCAAGGAAGAACTGGATAACATTTCAAATTCAACTTATCCGTCTTTTTCGTTTCTTTTAATATAGTTCCTTAAGGCTGCAAAGATTTATCACAAAGAGAACAAGTTTTTGGACGCTGCGAGAAATTTTGAGAATGCTCGTAATTTTGAACTGGCTGTGGACTGCTTGCTTAAAGTCGATCGTTATAACGCAGCTTTGGACGTCGTTGCCAGGTACCATGGTTTGGTTCAAGGTGGGGAAGAAAGCTGTATTTTAAAACATCCTCGTTTTGATCAAAGAGATGAAAGTGTATGCTATCAGGCTGCACGGTTTTATTTGGATCGGGGAGATCGCAACCGTATGGCGGAAGCTTTAGAAAAATTGCCTAAAGTTGAAGATCGCATCAGGTTTTTGAAGAATAACGGTTGTCTTGATAGAGCTGCTGAACTGCTGCTACGAGAAGGGAAGGCACAAGAAGCAGCATGGTTAATGAGATCAAAAGGTAAATTTTTGGAAGCCGCTCGTTTCAGTGACGACGGCAAGTTTGTTGGTGACTGTTATTTCTTGGTTGCACATTCCGTTCTTCGTTCTCAGAAAAACAGAGTTCAGAACAGAGAATCTGAAGAATTAATGGACGGATCTCTAGAACGTGCTTGTGAATCGTATAAAAAATGTAATGATGTTAATGGTCAAGCTGAAGTAATGTTTGCTCGCGGAAAATATTACGGCAATGCTGAAGATCTAGAAGAAGCTGGGAAATTATTTTACCAGGCCTCGAATTTTGCCGCTGTTGCCGAATGCATTGTTCTGCTCATGAATACTGAGACAGACCCCAGAAAAACATATCGTTACGAAGGTGCTAGAAGCTTACAGGATCTACTTAATCTTATGGTCGCTCTTCATAGGGAAAAAAAAGGGAACCGTGAACGCACAGCTGTGTCAATGTGCCAGCTTTACTTTGGACTAGTTGATACTGACGACGCAGAGACCAAAAAAGTACCACACGTAGAAATGGTCAGATTTAACGATATTCATATCGTCGAAAGAGATGACATTATTCCAGCGAAAGAAGCGGACAAGAAGATTAAAGATCATCTTCTTCAAATGGCATACAATCTTATTGACTGGATGTGGAGCAAGAACCAAGAGATTAACGACTGTTGTACAATGTGCCCTCGATATGTAAATGGTGACCCATGCGACCCCAATGCATGCAAATACCATCATGATGACCATACCAGAGTCCAGTTCGCTGACCGATTTTACGCCTTGTTGTTTTTAGTTTATTTGGAAGACATCGTTGCCAAATTTCTAAAAGACATGGAGCGAGAATCAGCTAGAGCAAAAAATCAATACAAGCAACGGCTGTGTACTTTCTCAGACTTTACAGCTACCAAACAGCTGTGCCAACTTTTATTTCCCCGTGGCGAGCAGGTTGTATCGTCGCATTTCCTATCAGAACGTGATGTCGACACTTTACGTCGCAGAGTCTCTGCTCGCATGATTGAGTTTGCAAAGAACTACAGGTGGAAACGTTCCCCTGAAGATGACAGATGGTGCAACTCGGATTTGTTTATTGAAGTATCCAATTTGATGCATATTGCCGGAGCTTCCACAGCCGACATTTACCACCTCCTTGATGCTGAAGAAAAAAAATTTGAACATAATACCAGAAATCTCGTTATTCCTGCAGGAATGTTTCCTGACAGAAATAGACCTGGACGGTTTAATATCTTCAGCAAATCTCTGGAGCGTTCTAACACCAAGCTGTATGTTCATGGTGATATTGTTGGATCAATCCATGCGGCCGTTAAGGAATTTTTGTTTTCGCCTGCAAAAAGGAAAGGTTTGTTTTATCCATCTTTTGCCAATGCTGTGATGGTTTTGGAGCGTCACTTAACAGCATGCCTCATCCTGCACAATCGCCTGACGAGGAATTCGACTGTCTGCCTGCCTGAAAGTTACCTATCCATGGTTAATTTCTGGGATGCAATTAACCGACCGAAGACAAACCGAAGTTCTTACACCTTGTACCAAGCAATTCAACATGCTGAAGAATATTTCCAAGGCTCCAACGGACAACGTAACTTTGAGTATTTACAGGAACTTGCGCGCTCTATGGTGAATCTTACATTCGGAGAAATTTCCCGAAAATATAATATCGTAAGCGACGTTATGTGGGATGTATCGCGGAGTTGGGTCGAAGCTGAAAGAGTTTTGGTTCTTGCTCTCACTATGCTGTGCAATTGTGGTCGTGGCATTCCTAAGGAGTGTGAAAAGCTCATTCGTGAACAGCTGTTTACTTTACAGCTTCCCCGAAATCTGCCTCAAAAGTTAGCGAAGTGTATTGAAGATGTGCGTAATGCTAGAGGCGTTCAAGACGTGCTTCTGTGTTTCACAGAGCTTCTAAATCACAAATCTCGACATGAAAGGCTTTGTGACGTAAAGTGGGATCACCGCAAAGCTAAAGATTTTCGTACGAATTGTAGGAGAGAGAATTTCCCGATGCAGTTCTATTTTGAAATTGACGTACGATCATTAACAGAAAATACGAAGAAGAAACAGCGTGAAGAACAGGATCATCCTTTAGAAGATGTAGGAAATGATAATCATCCAGAAACGGTGAACGAAGACGAAAGTTACAGTCTTAAGCAGCGGGAACACAGTGAATTTGAAAGTGCAATAGTAATCCAAAGAGCAGTTCGTAAATGGATACGTCAAAAAATGGCTAAACATGATGCAAAAGAGAAAGAAAATGATGCGACAAAACGCCACTTTCAGTCATTTAAATTAGACAAATTTGGCTGTACTATATGTGATCGAATACAGTTCGTAGACTGTGTTCCAAATCTTGCTGGATCTTTGTCTTCGCCGGAGGACGGTGAAGAAAGGTCATTAAACTGGCAGCTGCGTCTTCCGCGAGAAACGTTAGAATCTCATTGCGCGAGAGAAAGTCCTCATTGGGAGAAGGAGAAATCTTTCAAAGAGTTCAAAGTATTTTTTAAAGATCGCGTTTTACCGACAATGGAAAAAGCCACGAAACTTCAGGAAGAAATGACGAAATTGAGGAATGAAACCGAAGTAGAATGTAGTCTTGATCTTGATCGCTTAAAAGATGCTCTGAGCAGGCTCAAGCAAAGCATAAAGAAGGTAGAAGACGATCATTCCTGGGATGCTACATATTTGATTAAGCAAGCTGCCGAAAATGTTCGGGAGGTGACTCAAAGTATTGAGCGAAGCAAAATCAGAAAAGGTACTTGTTCCAATATGTATGTATTTCAGTAATTGGTTCTGAAATTAAGACATTACAACAATCTTGCTTTTCTATAATTTGAAAAAGTTCATGTTTTGTTGAAGAGAACTCTATTACTGTAATTCTTAATTTTTAATACGGGAGCTACTTTTGGTGAAATCTTTTTCAGCACCCATAGTATTTAGGCTCCTCGACCCTCCCTTGACAGAAAGTTTGCTAGGTCACACCACACCACATGCACTGCAGCAATGAAGGTTCAATAGTCATTTTCAAGCACAAGAATAGTTATATATATGCTACAAGAATAATTGATTATTATGCTTTTGTATTAATTGGTGACTTTTCCTTATGTCTTCATAGCATCTGATGGTGGAACTCAAGATTCAGGAGACGAAGAATTTCAAGGCGATGATGACGGCGCAGTTGGCCATTTGAAAGAAGTAAATCGCAAAAGAACGAACAAGAAAACTCGAAGATCAAAGATTTCAAAAAAAACGAACTAAGAAAAGCGCCGAAATCATGGTACATGGTCATGAAACTTATATAAATATATGGATATAAATGATCGAACACAATGCTTCAACGCCTTAAAGCACAATCAGACGAAGTCCTTTCGTCACTGCATCGGTGTTTGGCAGTTGGGAGTATGTATCTGTGTCTTGACAATCAGAGTTTTAAGAACCTTCCGACTTTTAGCTTAAAAGGGAGAAGAGATTTTTTAAATTATAGTCATAATTTTTTATGCTCTGAGCAGGCTCAAGCAAAGCATAAAGAAAGTAAAAGACGAACGTTTTTGCGATGCTATAAATTTGATTGATCAAGGTAGTAAAAAAGTATCAGAGATGACTCCCAGATGAAATTCACGGTATGCTTATAATTTGTGAATTTCATCGCGATCGCTTGTAGACCATTTACGAACAATGTTGTGAAAAAACAAACACCGGATCTAAAACGATGTCATTCATATGTTGTAAATCATCCATTTTTAGCGCCCAACAGAAGGGAATTTTTCCTAAAATAATGGCTAGGTAATAGGCAGGACATACGTTTTACTCAACCGTGATTATCAGCCAAAAGGCAGATTATATGAATTGCGATCTATGAATATAAGGTCTAGTATGCGAGATTAAATGAGCAAATACGCGATGAAGCCATAGACGTACTCTAAATCAGTTTCTAAATCATACTGGACATAAGTACAATGAACTATGTATATTACTAAATTGCCTAAATTCTGAAATTGACGCGCTTTGAAGGCAAAGCTCATTGCCGCATTTATGAACATGACCTGAAATTTAAACAGGCAAATTTGTCAGAGCAATGTTGCTGTAAATATTTTATCTCACGGGGAGTTAGTCCACCAGCGTTAGGGTTAGACTTGGGGTATAATCAGCATTGGGAAGGTCCATGACATATGATCATGCTACAGTGACAAGGCTGGGCTGGGCCGAATTTGAAAACTTTGCAATTTCAACTGCGTGGACCCTAGATATCGGTGCTGTGTGAATCCTGTATAGGCACGGAAATTCTTGATGGGTAAGCAGGCATGCACCACACAAAATTTAAATAGAATTTCAGAAAAAGCATTTCTGCACGGAGGGAAGTTTCAATGGAATAGGACTAGTTTTTCATCTCCAGAAGGGGACCATGAGCCATGGCACTTTGGCCAGTCTGAAGTTGCTATATTGTATTAGTCGTAGTTTGACTTTTTTAATAATCTTATTCAACCAACTATCTATAATACTATTTTATTGCATTTAGTTTAACTAGAAAATGAAGAATAATTTTTAATAAATTAGTCTGACAGCAGTATTTGTTCGGTGATAATCAACTCATTATTTCAGATCCTTGGCTTAAAATCCAAAGGTTTCTTTTGGTTAGTGGAAAAAGTACGCATCGTTAGTAAGACTATGCTATGATATTATGCGGTTAAATCATGTACATGTTTTCGTTCCTTTCAGTTTTTTTGTTCACTTGGAAACGCACAGACAAAAATTCTTATATCTCACCAGTGGCATTAAAGTTATTAATTTCCAAGATTCTTGTAGTCTTGCATGACGAAAACAACAATAAATATATGTGGTGTACCCTCAAACTAAAATTCTTATTGACTTCTTGGGTAACATAAAACATCTGCTGTACGTCCAAGCCATCAGCATTGAGACAGGACAGTGACTGTTAACAATTTGAAGGTGAAGGTGTTGGATCAAAACTTCTCTGGTCAAACTGCAGTCCTAGTTTCGGTTGTGCAAAGTCCGTTTAGTCAATACGGTGGTATTCGATACGTGATTTCGGAGTGGGGTGCTAAATTGCGAGATTTTACTTCCAGACACGCGTGTCTGGAAGTAAAATTTGGCTTCAGGCAAGTATAGGCATGTTTATATGAAAGTAGCCTTCCAGTTATATATAGAGTTCAATGGAACTAGCCTACTAAACAATAACAGAGTTCTTTTACGGACAATTTGGGTCATCATGGTGACATGGTTGCATGGTAATGGTTGCTAACGTTTCTTAGCAGTTAGCACCATTGAACTAAAAACACCTGGAACGCTACCTCCGGCCGGAAATTTGAAGCCAAATTCATGAAGTCATGCCCAGTCT